>PYAF01002415.1:106734-165634 GCA_007407185.1 Glycine tomentella | reverse complement strand
TTTTTTTTTTTTTTTTTTTTTGCTTTCCATCTGATTATTATAAATTTTTTGAACATGCTTTTATTTAAGTAAAAAAGTTAAGTTTGGAAAAGAAAAAAGGATCTAATGGATGATATAAGAGTAACACATTCAGGGTTCCTTCTCCTTATTCCTTTTCCAAAAATCAATATTCTGACAAAGGCTGCAAAAATTTAACTATTGACCTCCAGATTCAACACTCACATTGTTGCAATTGCAACTTGCAAATATTTGTAAGTCTTATCCTCTCTATTACTGCTTCCCTTCCTCTCTAACAATATTTCTTTTTCCATTCAAATGAAAGAGAAGGGAAACAGAGTAAGAGTAATTAAATGGAAAATCTCTTTCCACTTATTCAACTACAAGTAAATTTTCACTATAAATGATGAATTGCTTGCCAATGAATTTTCATCATCAATAAGTACGAAAAGAAAGAAATCACCATACTTCCCACAATCATTAAAAAATGCAATAAATGAACAAAACATCTGAATAAGTCTCCCTCTAACAAAAGGACAAAAGGAGTAAAGGTTAAATACAATGAAGCTCATACCTGAGCAACCCGGTCGATCTCAGAAAGCAATAGTGTTTTTCTAGTCTCGGGTACTTTAAGAAAAAGAATCTGCCGAATTTCTTATACCAGAAATGAAGAATAAAGTTATAATTTTATTCATACAATGAAAAACAATATAATAAATTCATGAAACACATTAAAAATTTCCTTTCAGTACAACATCAAAAACTTCATTTATGTGAGTGCATTTGTACCAGGAATAATAGCATGTACAAAACTAATGACTTGACTTGCCAATGCCAAGTGTTTAGACGTGATGGACTTCAAACCAGACACCTGCACAGAACATAGGAAGAATTAGAAGCCACTAGAATGAGAAAGCTCCAAGTAAATTGAAATGGGATCAAGATAGATCAGTAAACTAGGGGGAAAAACCCAGTACAGAAGAAGTTTGGAAGCAAACAAATTTTTTGGCTATGTCTTGTCCTTCAATTTTGTTTTGGCACATATACAGCAATCAGTTAGATGAAATAAAATCCAAAATGAGAAACCCAAAATCTCTAAAACCCAGCATTATCTTGCAGTTTTTCTCACTGAGCAGGATAGTTACACAGGCTGAAATGATTTAAGTATATACTCCCCCATGCTAGGCTTGATTAACACAGAAGTAAAGTCCTAAAGATAAGTTCCTTGAGTTTTAGCTAGCTCCAACCATTTTCTGGAGGGACCTTGATACAAGTATATGCTTGTACATAATGAAAAAAAGATGAAGGTTGTTAGCTCATTTTAATTTCATCTGGATTTCAAATTTAGTTAGTGTATCTGTTATTCTGTTAGTTGCTAACTCAGCAATAAGCCATCCAACCTTCCTATATAAGGCTTCAGTTTTTTTTTTTTGCTCAGCAAAAATAATATATTATATATATGTAAATGTGAAGTTACAAGTATAACATATGAAAATGTACAACCTATCAAACAAAACAGACCAGAACCGTGGCTAGCTAATACATGCAGAGAGCACAGATTAGGTACCCAAACCTATATAAGGCTTCATGATTCTCTCTTCCACAACCACCCTGAGTTTGAGAGGGGAATATTAGAGATAATGTACATTTGTATTTGATATCTCATTGTAATTTCATTTGCATTTTAGAGTTAATTAGTGTATCGGTTATTCTGTCAGTTGCTGCCTCAGCAATGAGTCATACAACATTCCTATATAAGGCTTCACACTACTGACTCTTCTAATGATAATTTTCACATTTAAGTTTCTCTCTCCTTTCTATGTTTCTTTGATTTCAACTAATAGAAATGAGTATGTTGCAACGGATAATTAATTCAGTATATCAAAATGGACAATAGATGTGATAAAAGTGAAACATTAGGAAGGTCATTTAAGATGGTTTAGGCATGTAAAATGACAAACTATACTCTGACACATGGCATCATAACAGCCACCCTATATGGAGGGGTGTAGGCCAATAGGGAGACCATAAAAGATATGGTATAAGACTAGAAAGATTTGGAAATTTGAATTACATTAAGTTTCAAAATTTTGATACGACAACAAGTACAATGGTGCTAGAATCCATGTAGCTGACAGTATTTGGTGAGAATAAGGATTGGTTAGTTTTGTTGACTGTTGTGTTTATGTGCCTGTACTATGTATAATCTATCACAAGATATTTAAAATAATTATAAGACCCGGCTAAAAGACCGGTGATGCTCTATGGTACTGAATGTTGAGCAATGAGGTGCCAACAAGAGCAAAAATTAAGTGCATAACAAATGGAAATGTTGAGGCGGATGAACATGGATATGATAGAGGCTTCAGCAAAACAAAAAACGTTAATCAAATGGAAGAATGTCCAATCAACTGATGTAAAGGAAGAACTAAAAGCTTAAACCATTAAAGACTTTGCTCTATATATAAAGGTCGAGGATCAATTGGTACACGTAAGGCTTGACACACACATGTATATATGGACATATATCTAAAATGCACGAACAGTTTTGAGAACAATACTAGCAGTACCTGCATAGCACCAGCCCCAAGCACAAGTTGGCATGTTCTTGTGTTGAAAAACTTCAAGATTTCTACTACACGGTGAACAACTTCTGAAGATAGTGTTGGCAAAAGGTTGTTCATATCAATGTACTCAGACAACATCTTCAACAATATTAAGCCACTACAAGCAAACATGACAAGCTACTTTAAATGTATTCACAATATGGTAGCCCAAACAAAATCATAAAAAGACAATTGAACCTCACAAATAGGTAACTTCAAATTAAGACTACAGAAAACAGTATATTTCTATTGTAATAAAATATTCCAGCATACCCACACAAACATACTCAGAGAGACAGAGAGAACACTGTAAAAAGAGAAAAAAGGAACAGAAGGTGCAACTACTTGGGAAAGAAGAGAAGTTGAATCCAGATAACTAACCAGTTTACCATGTGATAACCAACACCTTTGTAATAAAGAGCCTGAGATGTAGATTTTTTATGGTCTTTCTCAGTATTGTTACTATGTGCTGATGAAACCCTACCATGAGCTTTATTTGGTTCTGTTGAATCAACCGGGGATTTAGATCTATCTGGTGTTTTATTATTCATTGACGATTCAATGGAATTAGACCGCGTAATTTGCTGTTCAGCAGTTGACTCTGAACTGTTTGCCATCGGCAGAACATCATTGTTAGTCACCACACCATTGTAACTGGTAGAAATATCATCCTCGGTTTCATTAAGGTTCTCAGAAGTCAAATTATCAGATGTAAAAAGCAAACTGATGATGGATTGAAATTCATCAGGAACATCAATCTCCACCCAGGTTTCCTGATCAAGCACTGCCTTAATCTTTGACATCTACATCCATAGCAGCATCCATTAAACAATTATGTACAAAGATTTCATGATGATGAATGCCATACAAAAGGACAAAAATTAAAACTAACCCGAGATTCATGCTGAAAATCAACAAAAGCCTTGGCCTGTGATTGCAGTGTCCCACGGATGCTGTATCCCAACCTCCCACCAATCTGTTAACATAAGCATGGGAATTAAATCATGGAACAAAAATCATATAATTTTTATTCTTAAGTTTTAAATCAATATGAAAATATATACTTTTTCTGTAGCAGTAATGAACTCCTGGGTAACGTTGTATATGGTTAGAAACTCCTGCAATTTCAACCTAGGATGAAGAATTGCACGGACCCCAAGAAGCTTTGCCCATCTTCCATGAGCAGCATCACATGCCGCAAAGACAGCTTCTGCGTTTTCTCGCAATATATCAGCTCTGTTTAGAACCAGATTGTTTGAGAACATCAAACAAATGGGACAACAACTAAAACACAAAAGTTATGGAAGAAAACAAACAAGATCTGAAATGTATTCTCCTTTTTTATCTGGAAGTTTTACAAGTAGTCAGTGAATTAAAATGATGTCCCCGTCACCCTCATTCTTAAAGGGAGGAAACCAAAAGTGCCATTTGTTAACAGAAAAAAGAAATTCAGTACTTGCCTCCTGACAGCCTCTACAGCAACAAAATAACCAGTGAAGGGTCTAATAAACATGCATACTGATTTAACATCATTGAGGTGATAAGAGCTATTAATCTTGCATGACAAAACATCCATATTTAATATCAATGAATTGACAATGTCACTCCTACTTATTAAAAAAACAATTAGGGTTTATTATCTTTTTAGTCCCTAAACATTTTAGGATTGCTGATTTTAGTTTCTGAACTTTTTATTTCTGTTTGTATTCCCTAAAATTTTTTTCATTCTTACTTTTTAGTCCTCTTAAGGGACTCAAACAAAGGACGGAAAAAAAGTTAAGGGACCAAAAATAAGGACAAAAAAAAAGTTAAAGGACTAAAAACAAATAAAAAAAGTTCAGGGACTAAAAATAGAAATTCTAAAAATTTGAAGGACTAAAACAATAGTAAACCCAAAAAATTAATATCCAGCAATCAGAAATTTGTATGTCATCTATCACAACTTTCGCAAGTGAATAACAGGAGTGAACATTCTAAAAAGTGACATCTTCAGTCTTTCATACAAAACTGAAAATGTACAATAAAAAATTAACAAAGTAAAGTTTTAGTCAGGCTGGGAAAGAGATTCTTCATATCATGATACACTCGTGCTATAGCCACAATTAATAACCACTCAAGTCTTAAGGAAAAATAAAGTAGACGCTAATATTAATATTGCAGCACAAATATTTTTCTCTTTCAATTTTTCGACTCATTTCCCCCCATTTCATATTTGGTAGCAATGTAGCATATTTTCAAATGACAGGATAGAAACTTTTAAGAGAAATAAAGCAATGTATATGTGTTCACTTTATTAAAAAGCATCCCTACATAATGGACTCTAGGAAGGAATTGTTCACATCCTCTCAAAGCTTCATGATATCATATTACATGTCACCATTCAATAAATAATCAAACTTAAAGGGGGAAAACACTACCAAAAAAAAACTTTAACGGGAAAAAAGAAATTCCTTGCAAGAAAAAAGAAAAACAAATTGAGATAACAACACCATTGTGTATCAATTATAGAAATCTTCACTATATATAAGTCCACTCATTCAAATATAGTTAAAAATTTTACAAATGCAATCCAGGAGGCACAAGACAACAGAGTCTCTCAATACTTATATTTCCAAACTGAATTATAAAGTTTGGGTTCTTCTGACTTCATAATAGCAGTTATCATTTTATGTGGACCGGAAAAGGAAATTTGAAAGGAAAAATTAGCTCTAATCACAAATTACTTGATTTCTCAATTAAAACGCCAAAAAAGAATCTGGAAAAAGCATTCCAGTTTCCACTACAAGTAAATCAGAAACAAGAGCCTAGATTTGACCTGAAATTTTTTGACATGTTTGAGGAGCTCATAGAATCAATTGCTTTTCCCAGAAATGAAGAACCCTTGGCAACACTTCTTTGTGGTGAATATGGCAAAAATGTAGTACCATGAGACTCGCTTTCTTGGGATGTTTCTGCAGCTGCAGCACCATGAGCAATTGCCACCACAACTGAATCAGCAGCATAATGACCATCACGGTTGCTTAAGATCCATTCGATGGACCTTTTCACTTCAGCAGCCCGCACTAAATGTGCCTGCAATCACTAAAAGGAAAAAAATCTTATTACATCACTCTTAAAACAACTAAGTTGCAAAACAACATATAACTGAATTTCCGTAACCTATATATGCCACTATTTTCTAAAGCACACTATTGATAACTATGTCCATGCATAGCACAGCTAGCTTGATTTCAACCTCTTTGATCTCTGCTCAGTTTATTCATATTTCAAACAAATTTCTATTTGTTATTGGGTTCTTTCTTCACACTTTGGTTGGCCAGTCCACACAATTATTTGGGATTGTGATAGGAATAGCAGTTAGTGGCAGCTGTTAGGTGCAGTTAGTGGCAGCTGTTAGGTGTAATTCAGTTAGTCTAATTAACTGTTAGTTAGTACTAAACTGAGAGGGGCAGTAGTTATAAATAGGAGGTGGGTGGCTAAGGAAAAGGTAGCTGTAGCTTTGTAAGGAGGTGGTGATTTCCTCAAATAATCACAAAGTGTAACTAACAGCAGGAGCTAGTCTCCAAGATTCAGTAAAAGATTCATTCTTTTCCTTCTTTCTCTCTAAATTTGATCCAGTTCCTATCAACTGGTATCAGAGCTCCAATCCTGGGGCTTTGTGAGGTGAATGGGTTCAAAAACCAATAGCAAGATGGAGGCGAGACTGGAGGCACTTGAACGTGCAATGGAAGAGACCCATGAGGCTACGAAGCATAACCGCAAAGCTATGATGGCCAATCGGGTCGCGATCGAAACCCGATTGGGCCCGATTAAAACGCTGCTGCAGAAGCTGGTTGCGACATGGGAGAGGCCGACGATGGAGGAGACGATTCCGGCAAAAGAGGCAAGGGAAAGGAACGACGCGGGGGCGCGACAATGGAGGCAGATTGAAATGCCAATTTTTACAGGGGAAGACCCTGTGGGTTGGGTAGCAAGAATTGAGAGATATTTCAGGCTTCAGGCAGTGAGGGAGGCCAAGAAGCTTAAGGCGATTCTGGTAGCCATGGATGGGGAAGCATCAGCCTGGTTCCAGTGGTGGGAATCTTGGAGTTTTTCTCAATCTTGGGAGGGTTTCAAGCTGGCCTTGGTTCAGAGGTTTCAAGGTACGAGTGTGGTAAGCCCTTTCCAAGCTTTGTCAGCATTAAAACAAGATGATAATGTGCAGAGCTACAATGGTCAGTTTGAGAAACATGTGGGGGCTGGAAAGGGATTGGAAGAAAGCTTCTTGATGGAGGTTTTTCTGAAGGGGTTGAAGGAGGAAATTGGGACAGAAGTCAGATTGCATGAGCCCAAAACCTTGCTGGATACTATGATGAAGGCAAGACAAGTGGAGGAAAAAAATAGGGTGCTGGGAAATCTGCCAAGAATGAATAAAGAGCCTCAAACATTTCAGAAAACCAGTTTCTTGGGTCCAAGAAATGGGGGAGAATGGCAGCAGGTAGAAGCATCTTTCCAACCTGTTAGTGCAAAGAATATTGGATGGCAAGGTAGAAGAACCTTCCATAATTTGTCACCTGCAGAAGTGGAGGAGAAAATGAGGAAAGGAGAATGTTTTACATGTGCTGAGAAATATCATCCAACACATGTGTGCAAGAACAAGCAGCTGAGGTTGATGATCATGGAAGAAGAAGATGGAGGCCCTGGATGAAAAGTCAAAGTTGTTTTTCCTCACCTGGACCTTGGGGACAAGGTCCATCTTGAAAGGGAGGGTATTGATAGGAATAGCAGTTAGTGGCAGCTGTTAGGTGTAATTCAGTTAGTCTAACTAACTGTTAGTTAGTACTAAACTGAAAGGGGCAGTAGTTATAAATAGGAGGTGGGTGGCTGAGGAAAAGGTAGCTGGTAAGGAGGTGGTGATTTCCTCGAATAATCACAAAGTGTAACAGCAGGAGCTAGTCTCCAAGATTCAATAAAAGATTAATTATTTTCCTTCTTTCTATCTAAATCTGATCTAGTTCCTATCAGATTGATAACTATGCTTGCACTAAGTTTGAATAATTTCACAACCAAGCTACATGATCTTCTACACCTTTCACATCTATTTGTCTTATAAGAAAATAAATTTAAGAGAAAGTTCAACTAAATGGAGGATAAGAAATCTTTCAAAACAGAGTGAACCAAAACAAAATATCTGGAGACAAAATAAAATACACAATAAAACGACCCAATCTATACATGGCAACCCTGAAACAGCCAATTCATGAAACACCACACAAAGAGGTGTCATTAATGCAACCATATACCAAAGTATCTTTAGGAGCAAATAGTTCAGCTTCAAAGACAGCTTTTAAGCTGCAACCAAAGGACTACAGGAACTGAACATTGCGACACAATGTTTCCTCCCATTTTGACAAATACTTCAAACCTAAGCAGTACAAACTGTTTCAAAGTAGGAGGACACACCAAAACCTCACCAAGGAACATCCACCCCTCCCTCCCTCCCACTAAAAAGAAGTTGCCCCATTACTAAGAGACAAGATACTTCAAAAAACATGGGGACACTTTCAAATTTTTATACGCAGAAATGTTCAAGTCCATGCCATATCCCTTCTGAATAACAGTGCTGTGAAGCTTAGCAATACAAGCAACATATCATCAACATACATCCTCTACATTATTAAAACTGTATACTATTCAAAGGACACAAGAATTCTAGTCTAGACGATGTAACAAATTAACAATTGCGAAGTATAAATTACCTGTACTATCAAGAAAATAGCACTCAGAAGATGCACAAAACAGTCAGATGATAGGCTCCGCAACTTGCTAGCAAGTGATGCACCTCCACCTGAGTTACTATTTAGCATTAGAAAGTTGAAAGTAGAACAGATCACATAAAACCACAATGGAAGAAAAATATTAAAAGTATATTTTCTCTTAAGACAAACATAATCAATTATGCTAATGAAATTCTCACCATCTGCATCCACAGCTCTGTCTCCAGAAAAGAATTCTGACTCTGAACCTCGAGAAGCAAGAACCGGAAGCAACTCAGCAACAGCAGTCTTAATAGCACTCTTCATATCAGCAGTCAGTGTATCTCGATAAGTCCTCAGAACAGAGGGAAGTTTAGCCTGAAAATAAGGGAATTATTTAACCAAATTAAGCTTAAATAAATCACCAAATTTTCTGCGTTCCCAGATAACAATGGTCAAGGATAGGCACATTCTGAAGCAGTACTTTGAAAAGGTAGTCTTGATGTTTTAAAGTGATGTTTCTAAGAAAAACAACAACCTCAAGTCATTAAAAAATGTAAAATCACTGACAATGCATAATTCCCAGCACAAAGAAAACCAAGGGAGATAAAACACATGTAAGAAAGGATAATAGAGGAGTAGCTATAGGAGACAGAAGAAACAGGGTAGAGAAGAGGGGGGGGCAAATCATGTCTCTTACCCGGTGTTTGTTTGGGTGTAAAGAGAGCAGAGAGAAATAGGATGGAAATACCAAATTTCTACTGTTTTTTTCCTTCTTATTTCTATCCATCCAAACAACACATCTTTTCTACTCTTTCCTCAATTTCATTTCTAATTCAAATAGAGCATTAGTCTCTTACGAAATGTATACAACACAGTCTTTCCCCACAAATTGGAGTCAGCCATACGGATCAAACAGACATAATGTTCTATCATAAATCATATCTATAGATAAACTATTAACCTCTAAATCCTTGTTAATGGTTTCACCTATCGATTTTCTTCATTTCCCTTTAACTCTAGCAATTTGGCTACCCTCCGTAAGTTCTACTCTGCTTACTGGGGCTTCTACAAGTCCTCTCCAGACATGCCCAAACCACCTAACAACCAACCATCTTTTCAATAATAGATGTTATTCCAACTTGCTAATGTATTCATTCCCAATAGTCAATGTCATCTTGTCTAGTATGTCCACTCATCCAATGAAACATTCTCATCTCTACTACATTAAGTTCATTATTCTCTTGTTGGCTTTTTATAACTTAACAATGCAAGTCTTATAACTGAGAGAAAAGTTTCCCTTAAGCTTCGGCAGTATATTTCTGTCACATAGAACACCATAAGCATGGCTTCGTTTCATCCACCCTAATCATATCCTATGGTTTACATTTCTCTCAAACTCTCCATCGTTTTGCATGATAGACCCAAGATGCTATAGCCACATGACTTGTGGTATGGTCTCCTATTTTTACCTCTAAGCTAGGATTGGTGTGCCTCCCGCTAGACTTACAATCCATTTGGTCCATCTCACTTCTACTCAAATGAAAGTTATGCCAAAGCTTATCTCCATATCTCTAACTTCCCATTTATTTACTCTCTTGACTCTCCAGCCAAGATTATATCATCTGCAAAAGTATGCATCATGGCACCAGCTCTTGAAAATGCCAAGTAAGAACATCCAAGACAAAGGTAAAATGATAGGGGCCCTTAGTTGACCCCTAGTAGTGCAGTCCTATAATTATGGAAAATCTGTTTGTGACGCCACCGTGTTCTTACCCTAGTTGTGACTCTCTCATACACATCTTTGATTGCTCAAATATAGGCAACACAGTGCCTTTTTTCTTTAGGGACTTCCGCAATACCTATCTCGATACCCTATAATATCCCTTTTCCAAATCAATGAACACCACATGTATGTCTTTTTATTCCTTCCATACTACTCCATCAATTGTTGTAGGAAGTATATTGCTTCCTTGTCCAACTTCCCAAGCATAATTACCCTTGCTTTTCAGTAATGTAGTCTCTTGCATCAATCCCTGTTCAATTACCCTCTTCCATAGCTTCATAGTATGGTTCATGAGCTCAATCCCCCTACAATTTGTGCAATTTTATGAAATATATGATAAAAAATTTAGGAATCTTAAAAAAAGATTTTGTAGATCTCTCCTCACAAATATTGTGAAATCATGAGCTCCTACAAATTTTGTGTAGGGAAGGACGGATTTGAATACTGTATACAAGTTACAACCAGACAATTTCTTGCCAAATTTTGTGTAGGGAAGGAGACACATCAAAGAAACAAGTATTAAAATTTCATCTTTCAAGATAATCCTCAAATCAATAAACAAAGGACAACTACAATATAGAGCCCAATAAAATTAAGGATCACCACATATATAATAATTATTGTTCAAAACAAATGTCTGTGGCATTTACCTATTGCAATCATGCTGGGTTTCAGATTTTATACAAAGTTCTGATCAGCACATCTTGGAAAAGACAGTAGTTCTTGTAGAATTTGTGATGGCGTTTAGAACAAATATACACGAAGATTCAGGAGTTTGGAAATTGGAATCACATGGGATGCATTAATATGGAACACTCAAGCATTGCTTCTTTGTGTATTGTAGCTCAGAAACAGAAACCTTTTATATGGAATGGGATCTCGTGCAAAATTATTTTTTTTTATTTTTCGTTTATTTTCCTCTTGTATCAGTTGCAAAATACCTATTATATACAAATCTTGATGACAGGATAATTTATCCTCAAAAATACAAAAGGGAAAATCTCACAGCACTCAAAACAAAAATACTCAAACTTTCACAATGACTAGATTAAACAGTAAGTTTCTTAAGATAAATACAGCTAATTAATTACTTACAGTTCTGAGCAATCCAATAACAGTGGGAAGAAGACTATCTTTGAAATTATCGGTTTCCTCTTCTTCCAACTTTACCTGGTTAAGAAACACAGGTTAGATCACAAACTGCATCCTGAAACTTAACAATCAAGGTCAAAACACAACGTTAACCATACATCTCATATAACTTTACATATGAGACTTTCAGCTACTCAAATGTTGGACTAATGCCAAAACAGAGTAGCCAAATAAATGATTGTGCAGTGTGTAAAAATAAAGGCATCAAGAATCAACAATGAGCTTCATTTACCCAGTTACCCTTATATACCAGCCATCTATGTTCCAACACAGATAGATTAATTTGGATTTTGGATTCTTCATGTGTTTCCCTAAAAATCTTTTTCTCAGATGCAGCGATTCTAAATTAAATAATCAATCTCCTAAAAATTAAAAAAATTAATCCCTGACAAATCCATTTGAAACTCTCGCACTACCCTCCTAAACACAGCTCTTTCATTAGGACAGAGGTTCTTCATAAGATTAACAATATAATAAAATGTTGCAAATTCATATACCATACACAGCTTTTCGTTAGACATGTGTTACATTCAGATTAACACTGGAACGGTAAAATAGGAAAAGAATGGATTTTACTCAAGAACTCTAATCCCAGTTCAGCCCCATAGTGGTAACAGATATAGGATAGGAATGAATGCTGAATAGTGAGTACAGAAATGGCCTTGGGAGTTTTGAGAGGCTCCATATTCCTCCTGCTTAATTTCACAGAAATGAGATCCCCTTACCCTCTCTCTACCTTCCTATTTAACAATCATACAAAAATAATAAACTTCCTCGCATGTTAGTTACACAAACTGTAATCAATTATGTTAAATTCAAAGGTTTTGTTCGACTGCAACTCTCCTATTTCTTCTCGCATAGACTGCCACCATAGGATGCCAATACCAAATTACCAATCATGTGCAGGTGTAATCAGAAACAGTGATCAATTTGTTTCTGCACTGCAAAATGGCTGTTTTATGAGATAATCTGGTTGTGGATCTTGATAAACACAAGATGAGTCCTTTCACCTTGTAGATTTTTTTTAACAGAAAAATAAATTTTACTAAGGAAGTAGAGAAGAGGTCATTATATGCTTTAGAGAGAGTAACAATGAGGAGGCTATGATATCATGGCAGATTGTGTGTACTGTTTTTCCAGTTCTGTCATGTGCATGGCAGGAGAGTAATGTTAGCATTTTCCAGGGTGTTTGTTTTCCCTTTCATTTGTCAAATGGTAGAAATGTTTTTATGGCTATGATCCCCTGCTCGTGGTCATTTCAAGGGAATTTCTATTATTGATTGGTATACAAATAGATTGTGCAGTTTTGTTGGACTTTTGAGCCATTTCAAATTTCCTTTTACGCCCTTCTTCTTCTTTCCCTTTTTAGTTGGGCTTTCTTAACCTCGTCCCAAATGTATATCTCTCCTTCCAGATAACATTAAACCTCTTCTGTAGAAAAATAAGGACATAAAAACGGTATCTACTTAAAAGACAACAACAATACATTAAGAAGGAAATGTTTATGAAGGTTACAACTTCAAATTCTACACAAGTACAAAAATGAACGTTCACTTTTTTCTTTAGTGAAGTTTAATACATACATGTAAACATGAACTCCATCAGAAAATGTAACTAGAGCCTATTGACCCAATGACAATAAAGAACAACTCATTTTTCTATATCTTGACCCCCATTATAGCAAAAGAAACCACCGTAGTAAACAATACCATTAGAAAGTGTAATGGTGAAGATTTGAAACATTTCCAGAACAAGAGTCACAGAAAATTAAAGATAAAACTAACTGAAGATACAATCTTACTTCATCATCCTTTCCATTCATTGGAAGGGAAGCTCTTGCTTTAGCTTTGGATAAAATTATCACATCTTTTTCAGCGGCATCGTGTAAGGAAGCTCGAATAAACTCCGCTGAAAGAATGCTACCAAAATAATACAATATATTACTAAACGTCCAATACAAATAAAACTTTAGCCTTTTCTTTTACAAATATTTAATCCAATTTTAGAAATATACCATAACCAAAAGTCAAGATTTCAAAGTTCAGAATATCAATAGACAAAGAAAACATGTTTAGAATACGTAGAAGTTTAAAATATTTCAAAATAAGAATTGAATTTGTTCACAAGCTTAATAATTGAGATCATTATTCTCATTAGCAGAGTGCAGATAGCCTTTTCCGCAACTATGATTAAAAAAAAAAAACAAAAGGAGCTATCCAAACTTAAACATTATAACACAACCTATTCTCTTTCAATTATTACTCAGCTCTCTAAAATCAATAAAGTAGAAAGCATTGTTAAATGAAATTTTCAAATACAAGTTAATGGAAAAAATTATCTTAAAACAATTAAACAGTAGCATATGCCAAGGTGTACCTGTTTATGGATTCTATAAAGCCTATTACATGATCTCTAAGATGACGAAAGCAATGCAGACCTGAGAGCTCATCTCCATCCTGCCAAAGTTACAGGAAATGAACAAGACAAATTAGTATAGTATTTTCCCTTCAACTTTCAGGAATCCCATCAGGCTATGTTATAAACAGTCTTCAAACGGAACTAGCTAAGTTCAACACAATAATTGATATCAGCTAAAGCATTAATCTCGAGTCCCATCCACTTAACTTTAAAACAATTAATACTTAAAAACAGAATATATCCCAAGACCATCATATATAAAAGCATACATATTCATAAGATACAATACAATGATTAAAGAGATACCAGCAAATGTTGCAAATCATCAGTCACATCTAGTGCTCCAGCACAATCGGCAGACGCAACAAGCTGTATCACAGCAAAACACATCAACTTAATAGTAATCAACAATAGCAATATGCAAACACAACCAAAATAACAATGGAAACACCAAGAGCCAAGCAAATAAGTTACCAACACTGAATCAATAAGGCATGACAACGTAATTAAACAACCACCATAAAATTCACCAAATTAATCCACAACCTAAACCAGCCTACAACAACAATTAAATACAAGCACAGTTTCACTGCAAATCTTCACAATCCTACTCAGCAAAGATTAGACACTAACATTGCTCCACTCTTCACAAAAACACAAACACAGTTTCATAATTGCTTTTAGTGTGGTTCTCCATACAGAATTGGTGTCTTAACTCAGTAATTTATGTTGATCTATGATGCAAACTTTTATTAGACAAATTAATGAAGTATAACTCCAATTCTAGTTGGAGAACAGCACCAAAAGTACCTAACGAATCACATCTAAGTTTTGTGCTCCCACACAAATCTTCACAATCCTACTCGGCAAAAAAGATTAGACACTCACATCACAGACCACAGCGAGAAACAGAAACATCAAAATCCAAAAAACGCGAAAACGGGTACCAATTTGAGAGCGGAGAGAGCCTGGTTGACGTAAAATATAAGCCTGAGTTTCTGCAGGAGTGCGAGGAGGTTGGTCCTGGTGCCGTTGAGCTCCTGAATCTGGCGCGCGTCATGGACCAAATCGGCGTCGAGGAGGCGAATGGTGTCCTTGAGGCGCCGAATCTGCTCGCAACCCTGGAGGATCTTAGCATCAAGGTCCTGCAGCTGCCCCTGCGCCTCGAAGAACGACGAGGACCGGAGCGAGATCTCCTTCACGAGGTGCAGCTCCACGACATCGAGGTAGTGCGAGAGCTTCTCCTGCAGCGCGAGGTTCTCGGCGATGTTTGCGAAGGGGCAGGCGGCGCGGAACGTGGCGCCGTCCTCGAGGCGGAAGTCCTCCTTGAAGTAGAGCGCCGGGACCTCGCGAAGGCACGCCACCAGCGCCTCGCCCTGACCGACGCCGCCGGAATTGGTGGCGTCAGCGGCGGCGGCATTGATCTGCTCGTTGGAGGTGTGGTTCCGGATGTCCTCGAAGCGGTGGAAGGCGTCGGCGATGGGGGAGAGGTAGGGGAGAAAGTCGGATCGAGAGACGTCGGAGGCGGAGATGGGGGCGAATTCGGGGACAGAGACGGCGGAGGCGGAGGAGGACCACCAGCCGGCCCAGGAGGCGGCGTCGGAGGCGTGAGGGTTGTTCAAAATCGAAGAGAGGCTTTGGATTGTATCAGAATTAGATTTGGAGAGAGATGAAGAAGAAGAGGATAGGGAGGTTGGTGACCTTCCCCACGAGTGCTGGGAAGGTGGGGAATCCATCACATTACTTTTCTTTTCTTGTGATGGGTTTCGATTTCAATTGGAGTGTGTGATTGTGTTGTGATAATGTGATGGATTTGATGTGGTGAGTGTGGATTTTTTTTTGTTTTCAGGTACGTTGGGATCTGAGGGAAGGAAGTGTTGTTGTGTTGTGCTTGTGAAATGGAGGAGGACATACGATATGGGAAAGGTGGGTTGGGGATCGGGATCGGGATCGGGATCTTCAACCCGGAACAATCAAACACCGGAGTCTAATAGTACTGGGTCGGGCTTCAAGATGAATCACACACACCACGATAGATTGATTGAATGAGTAAACATTAACATTAACTAATTTTAGATTATAATATGTTTTTCATTTATGTAATACACTAAAGTTGTTTAGTTCTTGTATAAAATTTATTTATTTGTTGTCTTTGCAAAATTATAATAAGTCATATTATGACCCAGAGTTACTAGAATTGGATGGATATGAACCTACATATCAAATGTTTGTCCACTAACTATTGAACACATGTAGCTCCCTGTTTTTTTTTCCTTTATATTTTTTCTTTCTCCCACATTCATTCTTCTCCCACACCTTCGACACCACCACCACCAACCAGATCCACTATGACCTCTGTGTCGGCAGGAATCACTTCTAGATAGACTAGACAATGTCGAAGGTCGCCGACCTTGTCCTCTCACTCGACCTCTTTGATGATGTCGACGGCCTGTTGATCAACCACTAGGTTGGCCACTTCGCCGACTAGAATTTCCCCTTCCTCATTAAGGTGTTACGAATCTTCGATTCTTGTGACGCATGAGCGTTTTGGTTTTAATCTATTATACATTTAGTTGTTTTTGTTTTTTAATACATGTTCTAGTGGATGAAGAACAAGGGAGTTAGAGGAGCAGCAAGTTAGAAGTTTTGTCTATCTTTAATTGAAACGATTTTTCCTTAAGGGTCTAACATTGACAAATTTAGGAAAAATTAGACTACATTTCTCTCCAATTTTGGAATTATTTGTTTGACCCAATCTCTAATTTTTTATTTGGCTTTGGGTTTTTGTGAGCTTTTAGATCTAGATTGATTTTAGGGAAGAGATTTTTTTATGCAATTTGTAGTAGTTATTAACCCTCACAAATTGTATTCTTGTATTTTTATATTTTATTTTTATGCAATTTGTGGGGGTGTTTTAACCCCATAAATCGTATTTAAATTTTAACAGTAGATTTGGGCGTAACCAAATCTAACTTAGGGCCAAAAAATAACATTATAATTTTGAGCGGACAAAAAAACGAATAATTTTTTTGTAGGAACTAAAATCGAACTTTGGTATACTTATAAAGATGTAAAACATACTTAGCCTTACTTTTTGTTGAGTCTGGTTACATCCAAGTCACATTGGATTGTACCAAACAATTAAATCCCTAAGGTTTTGATGTTAACAAAGTATTAATTTTATGTATTAACCTTTCATGCTTAAGCTACAGGTTCATATATCTCTACGAGATACAAGCAGAAAAGCATGAACAAAAAGGCTCTAGACGATAGGAAAAATATTAGTCATTGGACGATACTGTTTTTGGGTCCAGTGCTAAGAAGACAAGTACTTTAGCACTTGGCTCGCAATACAAAAGCATTGGAATAGTTACTCCATCCTCAAGAACTGAAAACAATCACAAAAAAGTAACATCTATAGGCTCAGTAAAAAAACTCGTGCCATAGCGCACAAAAGGGAATATTTAAATTGTCTTGTCTTAACATTCTTATTTCCTTTTGTCTTATGTTGTTAACATTACTTTCGATTCATACGATGAAAGTCAGCTCTTAACACTAGAAGACACTGACAAAATGTATTTCTCTAAATATATGTTGCACAAAAGCGTTTGTGGTCCCCACTTTCTCTCTTTGCACAGTAGCAGCCTCGTGTCATGTGTCAAAGTTATTAAACAACAGTTAGCTGGGATCTCTTAATTGATTGAAGCTTTGAAGTCTATATGAAGCCTGAAGATGTTCGTGTTATTGTTTGTCGAATCACAAGAGAACATTCTGAGATAAAACAAGTGTTGTTACGCTGCCAGTCCCCTAGATGAAGGAAACTTAAGCAAATTGAGTGAATCTTAGCTCTTCAAAGTTAGCGAGTTTTATTGTATTCGAACGTACTGTGTAAACAATCTTTGAGAAATTAGAATACATCCACTATCAAACATATATTATTTGTAAAAGTCAGGAGTGACTTAGTGATAAAGAATACTTAGGTGTTAATCTCAGGGGAGATTAAGTGTAGTATCACGAATAACCTAGAGAGTACTTCTTGTAGTCAAAAGTGGCATAGAAAATACTTGTTGTAGTCAAAGATTTGATTAGTGAAACCTTTCATGGTTTGAAGGAGAACTAAACGTAGCCAAATTGTTGGCGTGAACCAATATAAAACATTTGTGTTTTCATTACTACTTCTATATAACTAGTTCTTTTCCATAAGTCACTTCAACACTATCATATCCAAGTTTTGTAAACTAGTTTTCCAAGCACATTGTGATTTCAAACTCCTTGGACGAAACCCTTTGTACATTGATATCTGTTTAAGAAAAGTTTTTAACAGTTTTCGAAAGACTAAGTTTTTATCTATAGCACTATTCAACCCCCCCTTTTAGTGTGTTTCAGGTACTTCACTTTTAACTTTTGACTTGAAAATTTTGATTAAATAGTTAATAGATGTCTATTAGTGTTCAAAAAATATAACTTAGAAGGCATTTGGTAGGAGAGAATTTTTTAATTTCCCAAGAATCATAGGTTGAGAAATTTAGTTTTCCGTGTTTGGTATGCATTTAAAAAAGGGGTAAATAACCAACTTTTGTCCCTAAAAGTGTGAAGCGCTGACAAATTGGTCCCTAGAAGATGAAAAATTAAAATTTAGTTCTTGAATGTGCAAAAAGTGCGACAAATTAGTCTTGCAGATAATTTAATGACAAATTGGTCCTACTTTGAAACTTAATGTCAAATTGATCATAAAAAATACAAACTTAATTGTCAAATTGATCCTTGAATATTACTTTTAAATGCAAGATTAATTTATTGCACTTTTTGCACTTTCATGGACTAAATTTGTATTTTTCATCTTTCAGAGACTAACTTGTCATTGTATCATGTAATGCCCCTGATTATTGACATCTCGACGATTCACACTCCATGACACTTCACATGGTAGCACTTCACTCAACTCCTCATTGGTCAAAACCCTATACTGATTAGAACCCTATGTAGGTAGTCTTTTCCGAGACATTGACAACCAACTCTGACACCGCTCAACTGCTTTTAAGATCATTTACTATTCCCGCAAACCAACACGAGACTTTTTATTGTGCTTTGTCCTCACTCACACGTTTCTTAGGAAAGTTCCCAAAAGGTTAAACATCCCTTAATCGCCCAAGCCAAGCACGCTTAATTATGAGTTTTTAAGTGATGGGCTACCGAAAAGTAGATACATCTTGTGGGCATAAGTAATACCAATTAATTCCTTTAAGTCATCCTCAATTGTACAGTCACATACATGTACAACCTTTGGATTCCTATCATTCCAATGTGATTCATCCAGGGTGTTACATATCACACTTTTGAGGATAAATTTGGCTATTTACCCTTAAGAAAATAACATTCCTAGGAAAAGATGTTTTCCAAAAATGTTTTTTAATTAGTTTCCCCTTTAATGTCAAATTGATCCTTCAATGTTAAATCTCATTGACAAAATGATTCTACAAATCTTAACAACATGACATAATTGTCGCACATTTACATTTAAGAACTAAATTAAAAAAATGTTCTTTTATAGACTAAATTGTTATCGATTTACACATTCATGAACCAAAATGATCATTTATCCTATAGAAAATATTAAAAGAATCAAGATTAATTATATTTTTTGTCCCACTATTTAAATTCTACTTCTTTCAAACATTTGAATAAAAAATATAGCCAACTCACTTAAAAAATAACATCTATCAACTATTTAATCATAAAATATAAATTACTTTTAACTTTTTAAGGGATTTTTCTTTTCCAAATTAACCAAGATTTGTTGGTCATATATTGCCTCTTGAACAAGATTCATGTTAGCTTGTCATATATGATCATTAATCACATGATTAAAACAACTAAGTCAGTGAAGTCCACATCTTGTGTTCTTTATGGAATATTAATGACTAGAATTTTTTAGCACATCAATATCCTTCTAGAACATGAGCCTAAGTTTTAGAAAATCCACACTTGGGGTGAGAATAGTGTTCTTTATGGAATGTTAATCTCATTTATTTGATGTTGTTGTGAAAAAAGTGTGTGGCTTGTCAAGTCTGGAAGAGGGGAACCTTCAAATTTTTCCCTTTATGTGAAAAACAATGAGAACACCCACAATAACCAAGAGGGGAGGTGAATTGGTTAAAACAGAGTCTTTAAAATTTCTTTAAAATAAGTAGCGGATTTAGGATCTTTATCACAATTTAACAAAGAATATTTCAATCAATCAAATCATTCAGTTTAAGAATACAATTACTAAAAGCTTCACTTGTTGAGTAATAAATATTTCACCAAAAGAATCACAGATTAAGATAACAAGAAGAGATTAAAGAATAGAAATCAACATAAGAATTTACATTGATTCACCCTTCAACAAGAGAAGCTACATCCAGTTTCTTCCAACCAAACCTTGGTTAGAGTTCCACTAAATCAAAATATGTTTTTTAGAAGCTTACAAATGATCACCTTTTATCAACCATATATAAAGAAACAAAAATCTAAACACTATAGACTTCTAATAACCAAAAACCAGATAACACTAATTTGTTCTTCCCTCTAGAGAACCCTACTCTAGAAAAAACTTTAAAGAACCTCTTTGATCTAAGAACTTACAAGAAACAAAAGTAAACAAACAAACCACTACAAGAGTTTAAGAGAGATGCAACCTAATTATCCTCAAAAGATGAATGAATGAATTTTACTAAACAAACTCAGGTTGAATGTAAGCAATTCTTGGAATCAGCTTTCTTTGAAAAACTCTTGACAAATCTTGTTCAAACCAACATGACCAATGATGCATAAGTTCTGGGTTTTGAAACAAGATCAATGTAACTCATAATCTCTTTTCTCAAACTGTGAGAGCTTTTGTAAGTAATGGGTATTTCGCAAAATCAAGTTCTACTTAAAACAAAAGACCCAACAACTTTTTATAGAAAACATTTGTAACTGAATGTAATCGATTAAATTGTCAAAGTAATCGATTAAATTATCATATGTAATCGATTAGTATTCCAAGTAATCGATTAAAGTGTTCTTAGCTTAATTTGGAAAAGTTCAACGAACAATCGATTAAAATAGTCAGGTTTAGTTTTGAAATAAGCCTATGTAATCGATTATGATTGAGTGGTAATCGATTAAGACAATCATGCATATTTAGAAATGACTTATGTAATCGATTACAGTAGAGTGGTAATCGATTAAGACAGATAGTTATGATTTTCATGTTGTGTTATGTAATTGATTACGATTAGCTAGTAATCGATTAAAGTGTTCTTCATGACTTTGTAATAGATTACACAAGCTGGTAATCGATTAAAGCAGTGCACATTTTGATTTTCCAAAACCTAAGCCATGAGACATTTGCTTCTTTATGCAAACATTAAAACCTTTTATGCTTTGATCAAATCATGTATGTAGACTAATGATCATGTTTATGCAATGCAAAGGATCATAAGATGATGCTCTTAAACAACTTAACAAATTACATATGTCTTCAATTGAATGACATGTAAAAAGCTAAAACTTCAAAGAGCTTCCTGATCTTAGTCCACTTCAAGCTCCCCTTGTGTCTAACACTATGCATCCACATGAGTCAACTTTTTTGAGTCTTCTAAGGTTAGGAGGATGTTCCTCAAGAGAAGATTCCATCTCCTTTTCCTATTGAGAAATCAAAAAAAGTTTGTTATATCAAACTTCTCTTGGAGAAACAAGTCAGGAAAATTTTTTCAGATTAGAAGTTGTTGTTCTCATATGGATTTTCTTTAGGCTACTCTAAATGATTTCTTTGAGAGATTCCTCAACTTAGAGGAGTGAATATTTGACAATACTAGAACAACCTTGATTCCTGAAGTGACATCTATGTCGCATGAGCCTCCACCTCCTCTAAGAACTACTATGTTGCCTTCCTCATCATCATCATCATCAGAAAACTTTTTTCCTTCTTAAAGGGAATGATTAACACATTTTAATCTCCCTTGCTGATTTTTGCTTGATGACAAAAGGGGGAAGTTAGCAAGGCTAGTTGATGGATAGATCAAATTTTAGGATCAATAATAAATTGCAATTGCTTTTTGATATAATCTTGTATTTATCCTTTGACGATAATATATTGAAACTGATTTGATTTGATTGATAAAATCTTTTTTATTTTATTTTCTCTATATTATTAAAAATTAGAATTTATTGTAACTCTCAAGGAGCATAAATATGAAAGGTTCATAAATGTTCTCTCACCCTTTACATTTGTTCATAAGGGTTTGTCATCATAAAAAAAATGGGAGATTGTTAAATTCAGACCCTATGTTTTAATGATAGACAATTAGTGGAACACATTTTAAGGATGATTGAGGAAAGCTAAGCAAGCTAAAAAATTTGTTAAGTGTTTCAAATGAAATTAAAAAGGTAATATTATTACAAGTATTATGACGAGTTCAAAATAAGCTCGTAAAAGATGTCTCTATATTGCATTTTAAGATAAGTGTCAAAGGTTACAATGAAGATAAAATTAGAATGATGCATAAAATTGAACCTAAGTCAAGACCTTGAATGACTATTATAATGAAACATCAAAATGATGCATGAAACAACATCAGTTCTTCCATATGATTCACAAAAAAATGAGGTTTCATCAAAAGATTGAAGTTGATTACATCATAATGATGTATACAACCAAAAATTAGGACAAGTCCTTGAAGGATTTTGATAATGAAACATAAAAATGGTGTTATGAAGATTGTTAACCAAGGACAACTTGATCAAGTCATTAAAAACAATCTACAAAAGCTACTAATGTTGAAATAAGCTACCTCAAAATGGTTCTTGATGTAAAGAAATTATTAACATGATAAAGCAAAACAATTTACAAATGAACATCATGAGGTCTTCATCAAAATGAACCTACATTAGAATAGGTTCCTTTTCAACAACATCAGAATAAATTCTAATAGACCTTCAGAAGTTACTTAGATTTGAACATCGAAATAATCTTTCAGAACAAACATCAAATCAGATAAGTCAAGTACAACTAGAACTTTTTGAATTTCACTTTAGAAAGTTATAAAGTTGAAGGCCCCACTTCTAATAGTCATATTTTGAGGAGTTAGTTTTAAATACTTGAAGAAAGCTTTTGAAGACAACTTGAAGCAAGCACGCAAAAAAGAAAACAAGCTAAAATCACCTTGGTTGAGGATTTTGCATAAGTGTGTGCAATATGCTTCAAGCCTTTTTGATTAAGATTGACTAATTCTTCACCAAATAGTGAGATATCAACTTGTAATAAAAAAAGTTTGATATGTAAATTTTCCTTAATAGAAAACCCCTCTTTTAGGAGAATATGTGTTATGTCTAGTTAAACACAAAAACGCTCTAATGTATGTTGTGAAATCTTCAAGCCAAGACCAAGTGTGGTGTTGTGGTGAGGGAGTAACTTTGTTGTAAACCTTGAGTCAATGTAGGCACATTAATGATCAAGGGGTGTTGCAATTTTTCCAAGAGCTCAGGTATAATTCTATGGATTGTTGAACTTGTTGAGGTTGTAGTTTTCAAGCCAAGAGTGTCTTGTATTCGTATTTTAGTGAAAATCTCACTAGGGGAGTGAGAATTGGCATAGCCCATGGTTAAGGGTGGACCACTATAAATCTGTGATGCTTTTTTTTTTCCTTCTATTTACTATTTTTGAACTATTTGATCTTTAAACTCACTTATCATTTGCAAACACTTGTAAAATAGTATATTCAACACAGACAAATTTCAATCAACCTTTTTTAACTAAACAAAAGAGTTGAAGTTTTGTTCTAAGCAAGTAATAGTTTTCCAAAATCACTAAGTATTCATTATGAGCTAAAAAAATATTTATTTTAACATACATTTTCTTAACTAAAGAATTAATTGTCCTTCTCAAAAAGGAGACAAAAGTTTGCGAAAACACATTTCAACCTCCCTTCTTGTGTTATTTTATTAACTTCACAGACAACTAGGTGGACTAAGCATGCAATACTTTTGTTAAGCCTAGGAATGACAAAGTGTACTCAGACCCTATAGGTACCCATAAAAATATTCACAAATGGGTAAGGTAATTACCTGTTTATTAGGGATGGATTTGAGACGAGTATTTACTCGTAAAATATTGATAGGGATGGGTGCGGGTACATGTATTATACTACCCACCCCACCAGCACATATTATATATATATATATATATATTAAGTTAATTAAAATATTATTTTTATATATATAATTATATTATATATTCTATAATTTAACAATTTAATACCTAACATCTAGTAATTTATTAACACCACTAAAATATGTTTGATTTTGCTTCCTTCTCTCTATTGTATATGTGTTTATACGTTTTCTAATTTCTACCTTCAATTATAATTGTTTCTATATAATAAAATTAAAGACTTGGATTCTTTCAACCATTTTCCTTATTATGAGACATACTCTACAACATTTGAATTTTGTTATTGCACAAATATATAATGAGTGTAAAGATTATACACTACAATGTAAAATAGTTTTATAACCATTTAATAAAAAAATCAATTTATTATAACTTTTAAGAAAATTATTATAAAAGTCAACAAACTTTTCATATATAATAATTTGTGATTGAATGACTATAAAATGTTTTTACATTGCCAATGTATAATTTTTTTTCTCATATATAATTATAAGGTAATTAGTTTCAATGTTTTTTTTGCATGTCTTGAAGAGTACCACTACATTAATTAAGTCTAAGTTTCTAATGGTTTTGTTAAATGTCTAGAATATTATATTTATGAATTATAATGTTAGATGATTATGTTTATCCTTGTTAGTTATGACTTATGTTTGAATGATTTAGGGTTATGTTTGTATGCTTTTAATACTATGTTTGGATGATTAAAAGTGAATTTTAAATATTAGTAATTTTTTAATTAATATTTTTTTATTGATTTATTAACTTCATAATGACTAAAATGCGGGTAGCGGGTGCGAGTATGAGTATATAGGTATCCAACAGGTACGAGAATGAAGATTAAAGTGGCTAACCATGCGGGTATGGGGCAAGTATAGATTTTTTTTCAAACGCGGGTATGGGGACGGGTACTATAATACCTTACCCAGACCTATCCATTGTCATCCTTAGCTAAGCCTGACTCTTTAGACAACATTCAAGTTTGGTTCATTTCCAATCTTTTACTTATGTTCTTATGTTTCAATTTACTAAGGATAGTATATTATTGTTCTTTGTATGCTTGCAATTAATTGTACCTTCAGGTGTTTGTTTGTTGTATATGTGTTGTGTAGCCTCAAGAGTTGCATTCATGTGATTGTTTCATCTTCCAGGATTGTCTTTTACAATAAATGACCCTCTTTGCTCAAGGATGACCCTTTACTAAAGGATCAACAAGACATTAAAAGACTATACCTATGTCTCTTCCACAAATAGATGGGGGTTTCTCCCTAAGTTAATAGATGGGATGTTTTCCTTAAGATAATAGATGAGGACTTTCCCCTAATTTAAAAGAGGGGTGAGTTTCCCCTAAGTTTTGTAAAAGGTTTTCAAGAAAGGTAAAGGATATCCATTATTGACATAGGGTAGAACCTTCTTCGATACTAATAATGTCTGAGAGTCGCATGCTTGACATACTAAGGTATGAAAAAGGCTAAAGGTTCCCTTGGTCACCAAGGTGTGATGAGTTTTTGAAATTTTATCAAAAGTTTTTTTATAAACAAGTTTTTTAAAAGATAAAAAAGAATGAGATGTCCAAAGGAATGCTAGAATCCCAAGAAAAGAGAAAAAAAGTTCAAGAGAAAGTCATGCTTTTAAGAGAAAGAAAAGGTTATTCCACTCTAAGAGGCCTTCTTGTATCACAGGGGAAGGATTGTTATCCTTCATATGCAACAGAACTAACAACTTTTTCAAGAAGGAAAAAAGGGTCCTTCAATATTCGGTAGACTCATCCCTTAAAAGGTACTGTATAGAAGGGTTGCATCATGAGGAAGTTTACATTATGTAATAAATCTTTGAGAAGTGAGAAAAAAATGTTGGAGAAGAAGGCGTGCTGGAAAGAGAAATGGCGTGGAGCATATGCTGGGAAGTGAACTTGTGAGTTGTCAGTGACTGAGAAGTGAGAGAGAAATTCAATCTCATAGGCTATCAGACTTTACGTGCTATAGCAATGGTGCATAACCAAAAAGTAAAACCTCTAAATGTGTGAAGTCTAAATCCCCTTTTAATTCTTTTCAGAAACAGTATGATATTTGATATAACAATGCATATGGGTCCATCTTTCACTTTTGAATCTTTCATATCTCTCCTAACAACACACCTAGCAAGATACCATTTTCAAAATATGAATGAGCTTTTCTCTCAACAATCAGTTGGTTCGACTTTCGTCGAAAAAATTTTCAGGAACCGAAATTGCTTGTATAACTTGTTGGAAATCATTTTTTTCACCTGTTCAAATCTAAAAACCCACCCAACAATCTTTTTTTGTTTGTTTTGGTAATTTTTGGGTTGAGCCATAAATTTATTCTTATCTTTAGTGAAAGGAACACCTCTCTTGGCTAGAGCTCAGCCAAAAATGATGGGTTATTAGATCATAACTAATAAAGAGATAATACAAACATCACAAGCTAGAAACAAACTAGAGAATGAATGATATGTTTGTTTGTTCCCTATGACAAGGTAGATAATGAGTTATGAGCATAGTTTTTAAAGAGAATGTTAGGTAGACCTATACACTGGATGAGGACACGTCTTTGATGTAAGATACCCAGAGGGGTATGCAAGATGTTATATTTCATGAAAGGTGATGTAAGCCCTAGTTGCGCAAGTTAGCAAAGAAAATAAAGTTTAAGCATGTTCCCATCTAATGTGATAAGCAAGTAAGGCATTAGTGAGTGGTTAAGAGTAAAAAATGAGGTTTGAGGCCTTAGTGCGCATGTAGTCTTAGGTTTGGCCAACGTGTTCAATATCTAAATGCCTAAGTGAAGATTAAGGTATAATCCAAAGAGTTGGTAATAAGAGAACATAATCGGATAATAGTTGTGAGAATGAATGTTTAAGGAAGAAGAGAAAACATGAGAGTTAAGAAAATGCTCTCTAGAATATAGAGTTGACCTAAAGTCATTAGAGCACTCACTAAGATATTATGTCTTATTCCTCTAAGTTTCGTGTTTTTACAAGTTAAGCAGGTAGATGTTCTCATTGGTGAAGCTTAGAGCATGGAGTTGCTTGCATGGAGGAAGATGTCTATAGATTTGTACCTCTCAATGTATTAGAGCTAGCTTATGTTTTATATACCATTTTTATTATTTTTTGTAAGACACTTAAGTCCCAAGAGATTTGCTTTCTATCTGTTTATAGTAATCTATGTTTATGTTTTTGTTTCTTGATAGTAAACTATGATATTCTTATATACTAAGCTTTCAAAATTTAGTAATATAAGTACTCAAAAGGTAATGTTCTTTAGGGTGTTATACACTATAGTAGCAAAAATGGGTGAATTGAGTTACTTTAAATTGTTTCACACCCAACCTCTAATCCTAAAATAATTGAATATATTCAAATATATTTAATTAATTCTAAGCAAATATATTCAATCATATTTAACTCATTAATAAAAATAATTATTATCATTATCCTAAACCTTACCTCACATATATAGCATATAAGATAATCAACCAATTTAGCAAAATGCTCAAGACAATATAAATGAGTGAAGGCTAGAAGAAAGTGCACCAATTATATTTATATTGGTTCAGTCAACCAAACCTACATCCAATATTTTGAAGTCAAAATTTAAGATTTTTTTACTAAGTATAATAATTATAGAGACAAAGATGATTATGTTTGCATCGTTGACAACCTAACAAGGACAATCTTCTATGAACCCCACACTTAGCTAGTGAGTTAGCAAATACAAAGATTGAGTTGATTATGCCTTGACCATTAACAACTTAACAAGGACACCTCTCTTTGTACCTTAGTCCTAGTCCCCCTAAGATCACACATCATAATGAATCTGACAAATAAGTAACAAGCCGATTATGTTTGCACCTTCGACAACTAGGATACTCTCTCATTCTTCTCTGACAAACACCTCAAGGAACGAAACCCTTGAGAAACAACTTGCTAACATTCACTCTCAATAGTGGGAATAGAAACTTACTTAAGCTATAGCCCTATCTCTTTCTCACTTTAGACACACATCAATGATCTAAGTTATAAGCACCTAGCTTCTCTATTTTTTTAGGCATGGATACTAAAACTCTTGTTGAGCATTTCTACTTTGTGTCTACTCCACTTTGCTCTTAGGAAGAGACATTTATTTATAATGTCTAGTAAGGTATGGACTTAGGCAATTTAGAAGATAGATTTAGTTCAAAAAAATCCCAACTTGAAAACCTGCTTGTTGTTTTTCTTTTTTTTGCTTAAATAATTTCTAGATTTATTTTCCAAATATTTGATTCTAATATCAAATCAAACAAACTCTTATAGTTTAGGAAGCAGTTAGATTTTGTCACAAAATACTTTCAAATTTCAAAATTCAAAAGGTCTATTTAATTATGGAAAGATTACTTTTGAAAAATTGCACAAAAAATCTTGACACTTAGGCACCCAGACTCATGAAACTTAAGTCTACCCAACTAGACTCGAGTTCAAGTCTACCTAGACTCGAGTTTGCTTTGGCAAACTCAAGTTTGGGTCATTGGGACTTCAATATCAAATTGTAGAGTTGGGTTTTTTATCCCATCTGGCTCAAATTCTAGTTTATAAGGTTCCTAACCTAGTTTAAGGTGTAAACCTTTGATTGGTTTCTTACTGGCCCAAATTGATTTTTAGAGCCCTATATGGATCATTGATGCCATTCCTAGTGGTACTTAAAGAGTTTACAAGATATATCTAGAACACAAACTCATGTTCTTTAATCTTTGGTCTTGAACTTTGATTTTGCAACTTTTTTCTTTTTTTATTTTTCTTTACTTGTTGGCTTGTTGGCTTTTTCTTCATCAAAACCTCCTTGGATAGCCTTCTTGGATGCTATATGTATAAAACCTAGTTTTTACCTCTTCTAACATAAAAAAAAAAAAACGTTTCTACCTTTTTTCTTTTGAAAGATAAACAAATATGCATAACTCAAGTAACTTTGCTAGATTATCAAAATATAATCATCTTTGTTATCATAAAAACTATGAGACTTTGAGAGGCTTGTTATTTTACATGTTATTGGTTCCAAAAGTTTTCCAAGCCCCTAAACATTCAATATCAAATCCTTAAATACTAAAATCAATTCCTAACATATTCCTAGTTAGATTTAAGCCAGAGAACATAACTCTAAATAATGATCCCAATAATTTCACATTCATCTCCCAATTCTCTAATAACACAGAAATCCACCAAGCCCATTATAATGATCCGCTTCGTCGCTATGATATCACAACTCTAAACGTGTAATTTCAATTTTAAATGAAAACACGATTAATTTGATTATGAAAATGGGTAAATTTTTTGCAATAATACACTCACTAGACAACATACAAATACGTAAATAAATAAATAAACAAACACACACACACACACACACATATATAAATGAAATCATTATATATCATTCATATGTCAGAACATAATTTAATTTTTACATGTATCAAAGTCTGGGATTTACATGTCTAATCAAAAAGAACCAAGGGTCCAACTAAGAAAGAGTTGATAGCAAAACACAACTCTCTCCCAAAATAAATTTCAACCTTATCACATTGGCTTGTTGGCTCCAACAAAAGGATCTCCCTCCAACATCACCTACTGCTGCTCATCTGCTCCCACGAATGAAGGTCCGTGATCATCACACGTACCAACCACAAGGTATAAAATTGCAAGGGTGAGTTTATTATACAAGATCAACAAACACCAGATGCCAATGATTAGCAAGAAAACAATAATAATAACCATAATCATTCTCAATAATCCATCGGTTCAACATACACTCAACAAAACTAGTCATCAACTTTTTTCACAATTCAAATCAATTATGCTCAAAATGATGCATGCACCTGACTCAACTTTCAAATGCAACGTGGTACCATTCGTCAGGAAATAGCCTAAGCGTGTCCACACAACACTTTCACTTAGGAAAACTAGGCAACAACTGTCGAGGTCACCCTGTTGTACACAGGAAACTACCCCACGTTGATTAGCATGAGTCTCAAGGGAGTTCCAAACCGAGTGATATGCCCCCTAGTACTTGCATTTTCCCTCATGAAAAACCATAGGTACTTATTGAAAAAGTTTATACTATTTTCATGCAATTATGAAGTATGAAACATGAGCACCATCAATGCACTGACCATAGATAGTTAAAAATTCTAAGAAATCCCCTTCACTTTCCAGGGATGCTTGAAATTTTTAAAACAATCCCCTCCCCATCCAGGGATATCCAACAGGTCATTGCATCCCCATGTACATACATAGTATACATCCATCACTATGACATCATCAACATCAACATCATCTCATCTCATTGTCATCATCAACATCAATAATTGTCTCATCTCAATGTCATCATCCACATCAACAATCATCTCATATCAATATCATCAACATCACAAGCAATCACATTCCACGTATATACATATAATTCATGCATGAGATTCACATTCTCCAGGTCTTTAGACAACACAAATCTCTCACAACAACAATCCACAATACCACGAGACTGATATTTTAGAAAAATTCTAAATTAAAGAGAACTATGGTATACAAAACACACTTTTATGTCCATCTAAAATTTAATAAAGAATTAAGTAAAAAAACAAATATAAAATTTTGGGCAGAGTCTGCTCTGTAATTAAGACTTTTCCCAAAAATTATAATCATTACAATAACAACATCATTCACAATTTCATTCATTAATAATAAATATATCGCATCACATTAGTTTAAACACAATTTTTCTTGAAAACAAGCACACAAAATGTACAAGCATACATCTCCATAATTGGGTTCCCTAACCTCAACTATGGTATCAAAAACTGTAAACAAACAATAAACTCTCTTCACTTATCTATATCTCTCTGTTAACTCCTTGCAATGTTGTTTTAAGATCTCTCAAGTTCACATCCTTTGGTCCAAACACAGAGCTCTATATACCAAATCGAAGATAATTCAGTATAGATTTCGAAGACAAGGTTAATATTAACATTTGAGGTCAAATACCCACTCAAATTTAAAAGGGGTTAAAATGGTGTTTTTGGAGTTTACATCAAATATGCGTCATTTTGAAATTTCGATCACGCCAATGGAATCGGGGTTCAACAAAGGTCACGAAAACAACATCAATTTTATAAAAAGACAACCTTTACAACATCTCATTTTCAAAGATTTTTCAAAGAAAGTGTAAAAACATCCAATAATAGTATCCAAATCACAAGAGATGCTAAGAGAGACTTAAACTAACTAGGAGAAGACAAGAAAATCATGGTTACCTTGAAAAAATCACAAAAGAAGGGTTGGAGGCTCAGTTCTATATCGAATCCTTGAGTTGAGTTTTGAAGATTTCGCAATTAAAGTGTTCATTTCCGTACAGTGGTCCGGCGGGAAGCAATGACAACTCGTGGCCGTCATTGGTAGTCGTGGGTGATAGAGGAGGAGGTTTAGGGTTTGGGTGAGGGTTTTGGGGAAGAAAAAGAGTGAAAATGCATTTTTTGGTGCTGATGAACGTAATTATATACTACATATCTTACTTAGCGAGCTCATCTTACTAAGTGAATTTTTTTCTGTCTGGAATTGCGATTAGCGCGCTGGTCGAGCTAAGCAAGATGTCCAAAGTTGGTATTTCAAAAATCCCAGAAGTCAAAATATGAAGACGTGGGTTGTGAACCTACAAATCACATTTGAAGGCGATCCAACAATTAACAAATCGAAGATTATAGTTGTACCAAAATAGGTTTTGGGTTAAACTTGAAATCACACATTTTCAACACAAATCAAACAAACTTCACATAACCTAACATTCACACCAAGCAGTTGCACAATGATAATTTACACAACAATTCAACTAATCAAATAACACAAGAAATACATCAAACATCTATTTTTAGTTATTGAAATTTCAGGGCGTTACACCCATCAAAATATTTTTGTTGGCATCGAGAGAAAAAAATATGAGATGCAATCAAAATATTCATGAAATTAAACGCAATAACAATAAAGTGCTTAAGAGTGTTTACAAACCGTCTAATAAATTAAAACATAAGAGATACATAATTCCTATCACCACAAGAAAAATGACCTATACCTACTAACAAAAATTGTCACTATAAGTAAAAAATATGTATGTAAATGTGATAGACTTTGTCCTACGGACGTTTCTTCCATCAACTTTGAGGGGCCGTATAGTGATGGCTAATAGTCTGTCACTATAGGTTTTACCTACAGTTATATTTTTTCCTACAATTACATTTCACTGTCAATATAAATGGTACCTACAATTTGTAGTGTACTTAGGTAAAAGTCATTAACTTCTACCTACGGCCTGACCCATTCTGAACCAAATAAATGATGCTATTTACATGCTCCATTTCATAACTACACCCCATATCTGTTGGGCATGGTCCATTCTAAAACGAAATATATAATATTATTTACACATCAATGTTCATAACGACACCCCCTTTAGCAATTAGGCGTAGCCTACTCTGATACAAAACACGTAATGTTGTTTACACCGTCATATTCATAAATACACTCTTTATCTGTTGGGCTTGACCCATTCTAAAATGAAATAAGTACTGCTAGCTACACTCCCTTCTTCATGTATGCACCATCAATTACTAAGTGTACTCCCCACATCTATTCTATCTCATTCTATTCCCATTTGATTACGTAATGCTATGTCAGTTATTTATTTATTTTTGCAATTCCACTTTAGTATTCTTTATTACACGCTTCGTTCCCTACACTCCATGCCGGGTCTCCGACTCGCTTGATGGTGTTTCGATAACATGTGGATAGATTTTGTGAATGTCATGCTGGGTCCCCGACTTGCTTGACTTCTCAAAGTTTAGCAAAAATCCAAAATCTTTTCTAAAAAATCTAAAAATACTCAAATAAAGGATCAATCAATTATCCTTTTTCTCAAAAAATTACATGTTACTCGAGATTGCTTCAAGGTCCAATACCTTAAGCGATTCTATCAACTTTTACTTCAAATTCAATGTTGTTTTAAGGTTCAACACCTTAACGATTCTTTTTCATGCAATTAAAATAAATCTTTCGAAAAAGATAAAGTCAACCCAACATACAAGCTCTTTTCTAACAATAAACTACGTAAGTCTTATTTCCTCATTGTACTTGGGGATACGTAGGAGCGAGGGCAAACCCTTTGTCAACCTAAAAAACTAAAAAAAAAATATAAAATCCTCTCTTTTCTAAAAGTATAAAAAAAAACAAAAATAAAACAAGCATAAGTCATGTTCTTAAGTGAAGACAAATAATTAAAATGTCACTTTATTTTTAGCACACTCGATTAAAGGTTGTCGTCTTCATGACGGACACGTGGGGTGCTAACACCTTCCCCGTGCGTAAACGACTCCCAAACTCTTTTTCTCTCAAATCGTAGACCATTCCTTATCTTTTAGTTTTTCCGATGTTTTCCTTAAATAAACGTTGGTGGAGAGTCCCCTAAGTTTTTTCCTTTTAGGAAAACACTTTATATTCTTTTTTATCATCGTCCCGTCGTGGCCAGACACATTGCGGCAGTTGGCGACTCCACATGGGACGGGTTAGAGAGTTAAGCCATTTGATCGAGTGTGCATTTTTATCGTGACTTTTTGTTATTTATTTTTCCTTTTTTCTTTTCGTTTTTACTCCTTTGTAGTTAGAAATAAATTGAGATATTGAATTCTAGGGTAGACGACATGTGCTATACTTGTTGTATCTGCCTGGGAATTTTCTGGTTGTTTTGTAGGTGGGGTTGGGTAATTCGTAGGTTGTTCTGTGCATACACGACACCTACAATTTTTGCACACACTTTGAGATATTGGGCCCTATACCCGGGTCTGTGTAAGTCATAGGGAGTGGAGGTCGATCTGTGGTCATGCTGGGTCTCAGACTTGCTTGATGACAATGAAGCCTCATATAGAGTTTTTCTCTTTTTGTGATGCATTGTTGCTGGTAGTTCTTATCGCCGTAGTGTTGTTACTTAAGAGAATGATATCTCTAGAGGCAGGTAAGGTTTCACGAAACTACCCTTGGAAGTTGTCACTGAATAGTGGACTTATAAACCCTTTTCGCTAGGTTCCTGAATTAAGGACACAGAGCATACTCACCCCACCTTGTTTCCTTGATCACATCATGCCTCTCTTCCTCGTCGCGATGGACATATCATTTTTGTATTCATCATTCATCATATTCATGCACCACATTCACATAATTCACTGCATTTTCATACATATTTGTTTAGCATATTTCTTATTTTGGCAATCACATACATTCTCCCATCATCATTCACATGCCATGTTCACCCATGCATGATTATAATATATATTTGCTCATGCCTTGCATTCTCCTCTGTGTAGTCAAAAGTCGCAATGAAGCACGAAATCTTACACCGTGTTCTTAGTTATGTGCGCTTGCTATCATAGTCATATCCATAAGCAACCCATGTTGGGGTTATATTTTACTTTTTTCCTGAAAATGATCAAAGATCACATGAACATGGTACCCAATGCGTTGGATAGCAAGAAGGGGTGGTTTTTCGAGTATCTTGCGTAGATCTCATAAATACATCTATCATGTATAACATAAGTATGTCATGCTCATTCGTCATATCTCCTCTATGATTGGTTGTCAAAGTATTGAAGATAAAAATTTCTATTCCTTGGAACATTGGGTCGAACCAAGCACAATCTTTTTAGAAAGGTTTTACCAAGTCAAGGTCAAAAGTCTGGAAGTAGTAACCTTGCAAAAGTTGGGGCAGTTGATGGATCAAGTTTTCATAGCCTCTTTGACTATTGCCTGCACATGATTGAGCTAATGACTTACATAATTAGGAACTGCTGATGTGCATGTGTTTTATTTCCAATTGTACTTTGACTTTGATAAGATGTAATGAATGTTTTAATGAAAACTAGAGTTGATTCGACCCTGTGTTCTATTTTTCTCCCTCGACGTGTGGGACCCATTCGATGGCTTCCCCGGCACCACCGCCCTTTCCGCTCCGCGCTCCGAGACGGCGACTATCGCCAACACGAGCATCGACTGGAAGGAGGCGGCGGAGGCGCACGTGTTCAAGGCAGACCTTCCGGGGTTGAAGAAGGAAGAGGTGAAGGTGGAGATCGAGGAGGAGGGAAGGGTGCTGCAGATAAGCGGACAGAGGACAAGGGAGGAGGAGGACAAGAACGACACGTGGCACCGCATCGAACGCTCCAGCGGCAGCTTCCTCCGCCGCTTCCGCCTGCCGGAGAATGCGAAACTTGATCAGGTGAAGGCCGCCATGGAGAACGGAGTGCTCACCGTCACTGTTCCCAAGGCGGAAGTCAAGAAGCCCGGTGTCAACCCCGTTCAGATCACTGCAGGCTAAGTTTTTCTCTGAATCAATCAAAATACAGGTGTCTCAATATGATAAGCAAAGCCAAGCTAAATAAACGTACGTAATAGTTTCAGGTGTGTTGTGTGAGATATTAGCATACTGTGTAAAATTCGCAAAACTTCAGCAAGTTATCTTTTACATGCATTTATGCATATTTGTTTTGTTGCATTGTTATGCATTGCTCATTACATTCTTTCCTTGAAATCAGAAAAAAAATAACCATTGTGCTAAGAAAGAAAGATTGTGCTTTACAACACCCTTACCAAACTCGTGCCAAGCCTACAATAATGAGTTACATAGAACAAGTACATGAGCAAATGAAGGCTGATATGGAGGCCATGAAAGAGCAGATGACAACGATGATGGAAGTAGTGATGAGCATGAGGAAGTTGATGGAGGTCAACACTACTACCGTTGTCATTGCCAGTACTGCTACTGAAAGAGACCCAATTCACCCACCCTGTTCCAATCAAGAGAGTCGTCCAATCTCAGACATAGTAGGTCAAGGAGGCGAGGCGGCGACAAACACATGGGTCTCATTATGTCCCAATCCAAAACAAGTCTTCTTTTCCACAATATGGTTTGCCTCCCAATTATACACCGCTCATTGATATACATGCTCCTGGTGAGAATATCAATAGTTCTTCACCCGTATTCACTGAGAATCAACAACCCCAACTCGATCATACTCATGCCCATGTTCCACAAGTCAGGAAAGAAACACATGCAGCTCCCCAAGGCCACACTCTGACCGATTTTGGGGTTTATCTAGAATATACTAGTGAAGGGCATGCATTTTCTTGTGTCCCTATGCCAAATGCTCTAGGGGATCCTCAGTATCAACCACCATCACAACCCTTACATTTTGTGATGGGTGGAGGGCTTCCTGCTGTAGTTGAGAAGGAAAATTTGATCATATAGAGGAGAGGCTGAGGGCCATTGAAGGAGGAGGAAATTATGGTTTTGTTGACATGTTAGAATTGTGCTTGACACCTGATCTGGTTATTCCTCTGAAGTTCAAGGTGTTGGACTTTGATAAATACAAGGGGACCACATGCTCGAAGAACCACTTGAAGATGTATTGCAGGAAGATGAGGGCTTATGCGAAAGACGAAAAGCTGCTGATGTATTTTTTTTCAGGAAAGCTTGACTGTGGCAGCTATTATTTGGTATACTAACTTGAAACCTTCTCGGGTCCACTCCTGGAAGGATCTAATGGATTGCTTCATTAGGCAGTATCAATACAATTCTGACATGGCTCCAGATAGAATGCAACTACAAAACATGTGCAAGAGAGATAATGAATCATTCAAATAATATGCTCATAGTTGGAGAGATCTAGTTGCTCAAGTAGTTTCCCTATGGCGCAGATAGATGATAACCATGATAATGGACACATTGTCAGTGTTCTATTACAAGAAGATGGTAGGTTACATGCCTTAAAGTTTTACAGATCTAGTGTTTACTGGTGAGAGAATTGAAGTAGGTTGAAGGAAAGGAAATTTAATTTTGATGCTTCTGCGAACCCTAGTAATAGGCGACCCGGGATGAGTGGCGAGAGGAAGAAGAAGGGAGAAGCTCATGTTGTGACTGTTGTTGCCACAGGCCAAACTTTCCACAAGCCCTTTATAATCCCCTGTACCTATATCCTCCCAAGCAATATCACTACTCAGCCAATATCAGCCCTACCCATTATCCACCACCCTATCAACCAAGAATGCCCAATCAACCACAAAATTCACCCGCTGCACTGTCAAAACAAAATACCACCACCAGTACCAACCAAAATACCAACTAGGGAACGAATTTCCTAGAAAGGAAGCCGATAGAATTCACTCCAATCCCGATATCATATGCTGAATTACTCCTATATATGCTCAACAATGCAATGGTGGCAATAAACCCTACAAAAATTCCTCAACCTCCATTCCCTCGAGGATACAACCTGAATGTGGCATGTGCTTATCATGGTGGAGTCCCGGGGCATTCCATTGAGCACTATAGGGCTTTGAAACATAAGGTGCAAAGTTTGATTGATGCAGGTTGGTTGAATTTTCAGGAAGACAATCCCAATGTGTAAGCTAACCTACTCGCAAACCATGAGAGTTCTTCTGTGAGTGCTATAAAGGATTAGGAGACACAGGAATTGAAGAGAAATGGAAGACCTTTTATGGTGAAGAAGACTTTCTCAGTTGGAGCAATGATATTGACAAACATGGATGGTGAAGAGTTGTCTTCGCCTGTGAATTCTGATGTAGTCAAGTGATACTATCTGTGATGCTTGGGGCGATTTGAAGGTTTTCTTTTGGATGTTTCCAGGGACTCATTAGGATTTTCATGTTTATGCTATTATTGTAAACAACAATCGCAACGTTAATAACATGGATGAATTTGATGTCATCATCTGTCATTTTCTCCCAATTGTGTATTTGCATATTTGTTGGTTTGTTTGCTCATGTGACTTGCGCTCCAGAGTTGATCTCTAAAACTGGCCAATAAGAAATTTCTGCATTCTACACGTTTGGTGGGGTGTTGTAAGCAATGAGTAAAATTGAATAAACATTTGATTAAGTGTGTTTCAAATTAATAAAAAATAAATATAGACATGCATGCAACCTCATCTTGTCTTTCTTAAAAGTTTTGTATAGAGTGAGAGTTATCTGACTTAATTTGTCAATTGAAAATCTTTTAAATATTTTTCACCTTCAAAATTCTCTTTCGAGAACCTACACAGTTTTTCATTTCTTCTTGCTACAAAGGCATGACAGACGACAGTAACAAATACCTCCAAACCCTACACCGGGGCAATGACAAACACCAGACAGGCTCCAAGCGATCCTAGAGGCAAATAAGAAGTTCTCACCTGGTAGGTTGAAAACCTGAAAAGGCGACCTAGGCAAAAGTTAGGGTATGTACAAAAAAATAAAAAATAAAAAGAGGAAAAATGAAAATGAATAAAAAAATGAAAACAATCAGGAGCGTGTTTATCAATGGTTTTGTCCCAAAATCCAAACTGTAAGAGTCTTTAGTCAAGATTTGAAATGATACATGGCTATGTTTCTTTATCCTAAACACTAATTTATCCTTTGCTACCCACTTTGAGCCAAAGTATAATTGTTTTCTAAAAATCCCCAGAGTAGGAACCACTGCCAAACTGGCAGGAAGATCAATGCAAGCAACATATGCATGAGATTTACTAAGCTCAGTGTTTGACCCCAAATGATGTTAGAGAAAGCAAATCCGCCAAAGGCGAGCAAATCAAAAACAAACAAAAGTTCTCGAAATTTTGCAAGGAAAGCACAAAAGTGCAATGATTGTCAATGTATAAGACAAATGAAGTAAAACCCAACCAAAAAAAAACTGAAATGAATATAAGTACAAGCAAAGCGCTGAAGGTTCTTACTCCATATAACCCTTAAACACTATTTGAGCATCTCTGACCTTTCTTTCATAGCCCTTTTGACCCCTGGCCACGTTAGAAGCCCAATAAAGCCTATGTGGATCTAGGAAGGACTAATTTCGCTTTTCAGTTTGGATTCTGAAATGGAACATGCACACGCTTGTGATTGTTAGGATAAAAAAAAAAGAATCCCGAGGTTTGCACTTGCACATTTGAGAAACTCATGGAACATGCCCGAAGGCAATTGGGGTCCATTCAACGTCAGTCACTCATGTAGAGTTCCTAGGGTTCCTTTTGAATCCAAAGGCAGTCTTTGTTGCATAAATCCTTTCTGGATCAGCCCATATCATCAAGTTTCAACGGGATCAATGGACTCATGTCATCCCTCTATGATCTTAAATCAGGAAAGTTTCACTTGGTCATATACCAAAGTGTAACAATCCATTGCCATCATTCAATGGTTCACACGGTCAATCCCGAAGCTTTATATTTCCTTGTTGTGCAGAGCAATCAAAGTTAAAAAAGGGGGCCAAACTCTGGAATCAATATTTCAGTTGATTGGTTAAACGTCAAATGGATCCACTGCCATCTTGCAAAATTGCCAAACAATTGGAACAAACAAAACATACGCTCTGAAGGGATCTACAAAAATCAAGATGAGGTTGCATGAATCATCACATCTATTAGAAAGAAACAATCAATATGTGTTTTCCAAAAAAAATAAAAAATAAAAAAATCCAGCAAAGTATAACAAGAGAGATAGCATGTTATGAGAATTGCACAATTTACGGCTCATCTCATCCGAGAATGTTAAAACTCAACATATCTCATTTTCATGACTCAAACTGTTGCATTGCATTTCTGGGTACAAAGCCCACATTCACTGCATTTCAAGACAAAACTTGCATGTCTTTTTTCATTCATCATAATGCATTTCAAACTCATATGCTTCATATCAGGCTTTAATTGCAAACTCTTATCTTTAATTTTCATTTTCTCGAGATCCATTTCAGGATAAGTGGCCCTTTTAGAGAGTTAACCTCAAGCTTTCTTATAGGTTTGAGCCTCTGGGTACCAATACCTGTTGACAAGTTTCATAGGACTCAAGGTCCTTAGCCTTTATGTTTCATAGGACTCAATGTCCTCTGCCTTTAAGTTTCATAGGACTCAATGTCCTCTGCCTTTAAATTTCATAGGACCCAACATCCTCAGCTTTTATGTTTCATAGGACTCAACGTCCTCTTCTTTTATGTTTCACAGGACTCAACGTCCTCTGCTTTTATGTTTCATAGGACTCAACGCCCTCTGCTTTTATGTTTCATAAGACTCAACGTCCTCAAATTTTAATTTCATAGGACTCAACGTCCTTAGCTTTTAATTTCATAGGACTCAACGTCCTCATTTTTTAATTTCATAGGACTCAACGCCCTTAACTTTTATGTTTGATAGGACTTAACGTCCTCTGCTTTTATATTTCATAGGACTCAACGTCCTCAACCTTTATGTTTCATAGGACTCAACGTCCTCTACTTTTACGTTTCATAGGACTCAACGTCCTCTGCTTTTATGTTTCATAGGACTCAACGTCCTCGATTTTTAGTTTCATAGTACTCAAAGTCCTCTGCATTTTCTGAAGATTCTTCATTCTCATGTTGTGATCTTTCAAAAGATCACCCAAACAGAATTAGCGTCTTTGTCTTTACTTATCTTTTATTTTCAATAAAGGGTAAAGAGTGGCAGCTGTCATACCCTAATTTTGTCCGAGTAACAAATGAAAAGGAAAACAAAGGGAAAAGAAAATTAGAACAGTTAAAAAAAATGAAAAAAAAGTAAAAAAGAAAAAATGATCCCTTAATTGACTTGATGGGTTCTTTAAGAGCCCATTAGGTCAGAAGCAACAACAATATAAAAGCACAAAGTAAAGGCACAGTGAAAAAAATTTACATAGAGGAGGCACAGATCCCGGAGCACGAGGACGAACCAATCCCGCAATGCCATTTGGCATCGCCATTAGAGAAAGCGGAGGGGTTTCTCAGGTGACCCCTTATTCTTCCATCTCTTTCTCTCTCTCTCTCTCTCTCTCTCTCTCTCTCTCTCTTACCCTTTCCTCTATTCTCTTTCAGTTTTGCTCGTTTCATCTTGCCGGCGAGCACCTTGGCCGTCGGCGAGAGCCTTTGACGCACGACCTCAACCTCCGGCCTTGTCATGGTGGCTCGAGGTCGCGTAAGAAAATATGTCTCATGTTTGCTTGCGTTCTCACATTTTTATTTTAATCACTGCGCCACCACCGAAACCACCACCACACCACCGTCGTAGCCACCACCGTGCACCGTCACTGTCGCCTCCCCGCGGCGGCCTCGCACCACTAGGTCCCCGCGGCAGTGGCGTTCGAGGGCTTGCCTTCACCGCGATGATGGTTTGTGGCTTCTTCCCCAGGCTGTTTGGCTGCTGTGCCCTATTGCTAAATGCAGGTTGGGCCTAATAGCTCTGACCTGGTTCCAACCCTAATAAAAAAAAACTTTATTTTTACTATATGCAGCCACTATTTTAATAACTACACCCCTTTACCTGTTGAGCTGGCACATTTTGAACCAAATAAATAATGTTATTTACATGCTCCATTTCATAACTACACCCCCATATATGTTGGGTTTGGTCCATTCTAAAACGAAATATATATTATTTACACATCAGTGTTCATAACGGCACCCCCTTTAGTAGTTGGGCCTGGCCTACTCTGATACAAAACACGAAATGTTGTTTACACCGCTATGTTCATAAATACACCCCTTATCTGTTGGGCCTGACCCATTCTAAAATGAAATAAGTATTGCTAGCTGCACTCCCTTCTTCATGTATGCACCCTCACTTACTAAGTGTACTCCCCGCATCTATTCTATCTCATTGTATTCCCATTTGATTATGTAATGTTATATCAGTTATTCATTTATTTTTGTAATTCTACTTTAGTATTCTTTAGTACACGCTTATGTTCCTTACACTCCATGCTGGGTCTCCGACTCGCTTGATGGTGTTTCGATAACACGTGCGGATAGATTTTGTGAATGTCATGCTGGTCCCCGACTTGATTGACTTCTCGGAGTTTACAAAAAATCAAAAATCTTTTCTAAAAAAGCTAAAAATACTCAAATAAAGGATCAGTCAATTCTCCTTTTTATCAAAAAATTACATATTACTCAAAATTGCTTCAAGGTCCATTGCCTTAAGCGATTCTCTCCGCTTTTTCTTCAAATTCAACGCCGTTTCAAGGTCCAACGCCTTAACGACTTTTTTCACCTAATTAAAATAAATCTTTCAAAAAAGATAAAGTCAACCCAACACACAAGCTATTTTCTAACAAAGAATTATATAAGTCTGATTTTCTCATTGCACTTGAGGATACGTAGGAGCGAGAGCAAATCTCTTGTCAACCTGAAAAACTAAAAAAAATATAAAATCCTCTCTTTTCTTAAAATAATTAAAAAGAAACAAAAATAAAACAAGCATAAGTCCTGATCTTAAAGGGAAGACAAATAATTAAAAGTCACTTTATTTTTAGCACACTCTATTAAAGACTGTCGTCTTCATAACAGACGTGTGGGGTGCTAACACCTTCCCCGTGTGTAAATGACTCCCGAACTTTTTTATCTCAAATCATAAACCATTCCTTATCTTTTAGTTTTTCCGACGTTTTCCTTAAATAAACGTTGATGACGACTCCCCTTAGTTTTTTCTTTTTAGGAAAACACTTTATCTTCTTCTTTATCACCGTCACGTCGTGACAAGACATATTGCGACAACATGGTGTAAGTAAAACCTATAAAAACTTATACCAACAGCCAATTATAGGTAAAATAAAAAATATTTTTAGTTACAAATGGGTAGTGTAGTGTAGGTAAATTCTAAAAAAAACTTATGCATATAACCACTTGGGTATAGATTAATTAAAAAAACTTGTACCTACGTTCAATTGTTATAGGTAAAACTAAAAAAAAATCTAAATTATAAAGATGAAACATATTAATTAATATTTTTAAGAATTCATTTTAATTTAGATTAATAATTATTTTTATGGATTAAATTAACATACATATTTCTCCATTCGGATCTGTTTCTTTCTCTACCTTAGGGTTTTCTCATTCCTATCTTCTACAAATTTGATTTTGATTTTAGGTCATTTCATTTGTTTCTTACTTTGATTCTCTTGATGAATTTGTTCTTCAGAATAAATTTTAGGTTTTGGACGTCTGCATCTTATCATCATTATTTGCTTCACTTTTCATTTACTGTATGCTATGTTGTGTACATATTTTTCTGTCACTTTCGTTATTTGTACATGTTTTATGGTTCAATATGTGTTCTAGTATGTGCTTTACACTTCGTGAATATGTGTTCATCCTAGATTTATTGTGAAACGAGTCTAAATTGGTGGTGGCTATGACCTGTTTGTGAAAATGCCTAAGAGAGACCTGAAGCACAATGACCACGGGTTAGCAAATAAAATTGACGATATGATGTTTACAAGAATGTCTTAAGTGATCTAATATCAATCAAGAGCACAAAGCATGTAATTTCAAACTTCCATTAATTATTTGGTTTGCCCAAGTAACGTGTTTACAATTTTTTGCCTTAGCCACATTGGTTAATATAAAATGATTACCTTTGTTTTTAGTTTGGCTTTGCTAGGCTCTAATTATTGGAATACAATTGATAACGCTATTGAGGGATACAAAATGAAACTTTAAGTTCTGGTAGCTGAATAATGACCCAGATCATTTTGTAATGTGATGATAACTTGAGAAAAGCAAGCTTGTCTTTGAAATGATCTTTGGTATTATTTGTCATTACAATTCCTTAATTCTCACATATACTTGTTGCAGCTTACAAGATAGTATAGGTGTTTTACTTTTCTCTTCAATTTTTTTTCCACAAGTTCAAGTATGATAATATACTAATACATAAAAAGATATTCAACTTTACTGGCATATTAGAAATATATGGCCCTGAAAGTGTGGAGTACACAGGAATTTAGATTTGATAGTTTTCAATGCAAGTATATTTTTGTTTGTTGACTTGTTCTCTCCATGTATTTAGTGTTTCAACATTTAGCTGCCTATGATCAACATGAGGAGCATTCTGTTTTCCCTTTTAATAACTTACATGACTATTTCACCTCTGTTTTATTTCTATTTCTTTTTGTTACAGTATCTATAACTATTTATTTTCCTTTTGAATTTAACCTACAAAAACATAAGTTTTTGATTGAAGTCTTGTGAATAGGTTTACATTATTATGGTTGTACTTTTACGTGTAAAATGTTTGTACAATGGTACCTCTTTTAGTTGTATAGAAAGTTAGGAGAAAGAAAATAATAGAAATTAGTTTAGGCATGGAAATAAGAGAAAATAGTAGAAATAGAAATTCAGAGAGAAACAAAGTAATTATAGGAAAGGTTTATCTATGAAAGTGGCCTCGACAAGAAGGAAATAGAATACAATCAAGGCTAGAGTCTGACAAATGAGCCACTTTGTAAGCTTTGTCAAAAGTAATGTTGTACGTAAGTCATATACCAACCATATATTGATTTTATTTTTTAATCTCAATTTATAATAATTAATAACTCTACTTTCAGGGATAAAAGACAAGACACCTGAATTATTTTTCGATCTTTTTTGTAACCTTGTTTTCTATGAGAAGTATGGAATAACAATAGATTCCTTTGTCAGGTTAGAACATTGATCATATTCATTCAAGTTAAGATGTGGTTGACTAGTTTTGCCTTTTTCTTTTGGATGTTCTCTAGTCTCTCCTCACTTCACACGACCCTCAAATTCATGCCAAAGCTATGCAAATACGTGGCAAGGCCTGTGCAGAGTTCTTCATGATAAGTAACTTTCTTCTCCTCTTAATTGTTTTCCTTCTTTGTATACCTTTCTCTTTATTGTATTTTCACAATTCAAGTCTAATATTTGACTTGAAAAGCAATTTTGCTGACAGAATTCTATTAGCAAAGAGTCATATTTGGCAATTTAAACCAATGTACATGGAGCTCTTATGGAGAATCATTGGTTTGATGATAGTTCATAAGTAACGGTATACTTTTTTTTTGCATAATTTTAATAATCAGAACTACCACAAAGGTATGCATGTGATGTTTCTTGTGCAGGTCAATATCTTATATTTTTTTTATCAGCAAAGATAATATATTATATATATGTGAAAGATATACAAGTATTACTAGAAAAGAAGAGAAAAAAACCAGCAAAAAGCCAAACCGAACTTTGGCAACCTAATACAAGGTCAATATCTTATATATACTTGCTTCTACAAGAGCTTCTAGAAAAGGGTGGTGGAAGCAATATTTTGGCTGATCTAATAGAAGAACTTTAGGAGCCAACTTTTGTTGTAGAATTTACATTAAAGATAAATCCAAAACCATCCATATCTTAAAGGAGGGCAAACTAATTTATAAAGGTTCTCTATTTTGATGTACATTAATGTCATGAAATTATTGACATTTCTCGGATCTTTTCAGGAATATAGAGAAGTTGTAATGAAATAGTTGGAGAACTTAATTTGCTCTAATTCGATTCTATACAAGGCTCTTTTGAACTATGAAGGTATGTTTGTCAATGCATATTTCTCCAAGAATGGGTGCTTCTGTTCTAATTTTTTTACATTATTCTGGTTGAGTTAGTATAGAAAATGAGTGGCGGCAGATGAAATGCGGAAGCTAACTCTTATTTTCTTTCTTCTGTTTTGTTTCATTGATTGCATAGACATTTAATTTTCTTTTTGTAGTCTCATAAATCACTTGCTTTTATTTTTTTCTTGCATAATTGTACTTAAGCTTGAGAATCTATTCTTTAAATTGAAAGGGCACTTGATGCAGTGAATAATACGTGATGAACTACTCCAACCAGCAAAAGGAACTATTTGTTTTTAGTCAGTTTATAATTTATGTCATCTATTGTAGGAAGAACTTGAAAGATAAATAACAAGGGACTTTGATTTCCTGAGTCACCCATATATTAAGCGGAAACTATTACAGACAGTATTCTACCTTTTTAAGCTACCTCAACTAAATTTTCATAGTATGTGAAACATTTAACTCTAGGCTATTATATTAATCTGAGAGAAACATTCTTACTGTTTTTGAACTATCTCTAGTTTCCACTAGGAAGTTTTGGATCTCTTTTTCATGTTTGTACTTAGTTTGTAGTCTTCTCGTATCTGAAAACTTGCTTGGTGATAAGGAACTCATATTTGGTAGTCGAACCTCACATAAATGTATGTACTCCTATCGTGGTTGCTATTTTGAATTTCAATTGCTTGGACATGAAAGATGGACAAGACAAACAAGAAATTGTCCCTTGGCAATTTTCAACAAGGAAAAAAAGAATTTCTGACAAAAGTAAGAATGATCACGAGCATTCAACATAATTCTTGTTTTGTTTAAGGGTGAATATTTAACATTCAACATGAGTTTAGAGGTGGGGAACATGAATCAAGTGGTTGCATTGGAACAATATATCAGCTTCTTTCGGATAAAGTTCCTGGATGGATGAAAGATACTTTTATTGTGAGTTTGTGTAGTTAAGGCATATTGTTTTGTTATCTTTTGAAGATTTCTTAGTGTAGTTTAACTAGCAAGTTTTTTTTTTCTTTTCTTTTAGCCTATTCTTATTTTTTTTTTCTAGTTAAAAATCATAGTAATGTTATATGGTGCAATTTATGGCTTTAGGATTATACAAATAGTTGTTGGGGGTAATTGCAAGAATTTCAATTTTTACTACTTTTATAATGTCTTTATTATTGAGATTATTAAAATCATAGTGTTTTTTAATTGTCAATTTTTTTCGTCTGGATACTATTGGTTTTTCTTTTTATTTTTCCTTGTTTCTTTTATTTTTATAATTTACATATTCTTCCAATTTAAATGCTATTTCCACATGGTAATTTTTTTTTAAAAAAATCTTAATGGGAAAGTAATACTCAACAAAGCTAGAAGATTTATTATTATTATTACATGGTTTTTACCTATAGTTGAAGACGACAAGACTTTTACCTACAGTTGGGGGGTTGTAGGTAAAAGTTAATGACTTTTACCTATGCACACTACAAATTGTAGGTATCATTTATAGTGACAGAGAAATATAATTGTAAGAAAAACTATGTCTGTATGTGAAACCTATAGTGATAGACTATTAGCCGTCATTATACTCCCCCTCAAAGTTGATGGTAATTTTGCATGGTAATTTTGCCAACAAATTTACCTAATTTGAAAAGTTATATTATCATTAAAAATTATAGGGTCTATGGACATCTTAATTCCAATAATCTCCCTCTTTTTATAATGAAAAAAGTTTCAAATTTCAGTATTTTGATGAATATGTAATAATTACAAGAGTATTTCAAGGCAATGTATTTTTTAGTATTTTTTTATTTGTATTATCAGGATATTTCTATAAAGATTAAATGATGTAATGTATTTAATGTTATACTTAGACACATTAACATTAAATGCATTAGATCATATAATTGACCAAAGAGAGTTATTAGAAGTTATAGAAAATATCATACATGTAATTTATAGAGAATGGAGAGGGAGAGGTTATAAATTAAAATTTCTTTACTAACAAAAACTAATAAATTAACAAGTAATAATTAACATTTGTCGACAATAAAAACAGAAAAAACAGAAAGGTTTATTAGCTAAGATGCTCTTATAAAAAATTGAGGATAGAGTTTTAAAAATCTAGCATTCCATCATCAACCTACCTCAATGTCTAAGTATCAACACGTTCTCTAAAGAGTAGCCTGAACTTCTCGTATGAGTTTATCACTCCTAGCTTGAAGTTCTCTACTATTTTTGGTAGCGTCTTAGCTCTCTACGAACTTCAAAACTAGCCGTTGCAATTTTTGTAACTTTTCTAAGAGAATGAATCTTCCCAAAATTAAAGGAACGTGATTGTGAGCAATAAATAATGGAATATGGGGGAGTATAGACATGATTTTTTTTTTTGTTGAAGGCAAGGCGAATAACAGGACTTTTAAAGAGGAAATTTGCCCAAAAAAAAAAGATTTTTCAAGAAGAAAGGGATAATTGAAGTAATATTTAATGAAAACAGATTTAAAAGAAAAAGGAATCAAAAGAAATGAACCTTTTTGGTGAACACAAAAAAGGAATATTAGACAAGGTAAAAATGAAAGTTAGTTGTTTTTTTTTATACTAAGAAAATCATTCATTAGGAAAAGAGGTCGAGGGCCTTACATCATCTCAGCTACAACGGATAGCAGTTGATGGGGAAGATCTTCCACCCAATATTTAATCCTTGAAAAGAAAAGCAAAGCTAGCAAGTTTGTCAGCAACTCTATTAGTTGTCCTATAAGTGAAACAAAGAACATTGAAATCAAAGGATCCCAAAAGTGAAATACAATCCAAAATAAAGACCCCCCCACCCCCCGCCAAAGTAACTCCTACCCCGTAGATTATGACTCTTCCAAGCACAAACAAGCCTCTGGCAATTTGACTCAAATGGGACCGATTAAAACAACAAATGAGAGACAGTTTCCATAGCTTATCTAAACGCTATCGCTTCATCAACATGTGGATCATAGTGGTTGGGAATAAAAGAAGTAGGGGAATTTCTTGCTACACAAGCAAAAATTCCCATACACCCAGCATTATACATTTAATTTCCAAAATTAGTACGGACTCACACCATTCAGGATCTTCTTCTTCTCGCCTCTTTCTGTTCTCGCACCCTTCTCCTTCTTCTCCACCTGCATCATCCTGTTTTTGTTCGTGCACCCAACGTCGTGGTTCATCCCAAGAAGGCCTGCTTTGTCGTTCGTTGTTGATTTCATCGGATTTTCGTCTCAGCCGCGGTGAGTTTCTCCCTTTCATTTTTTGTTTTTTAGAAAATTAATTTTTTCTATGTTTAACGTTTATGGATTGCCAATCTGTATGAAATCCGTATGTGTTTTATTAAAAAAATTAATGTATTTTTAAAAAATTTGAATTAAAATTAATACGTATGTGTTTTATTTTATTTTTAAATTTGAATTCATAATATTAAATTCATGTTTGACTTAATATATTAATTAAAATTCAATTCTTGGTCATATTTATTAAGAAAAAAATAATTATTGTAAACATTGTGCTCTTATTATTTTATTTACTGTTAATTTCAAAATTTAACAAGAATGTATAATTCTTTCATGTGCATGATAAATGATGTTTAATTAATCTTCTTATATGTACTATCTTGTTATGTACTAGTAAGGCTGACATAATTATGTAACCTAATATTAGCATAACTAATAGAGAACTAATTTAATAGATTATGTTGTTGATCGTGTATATCAAAAAAATTTCAATGATCCTCTATTTTGACAATTTTTATTATTGACTAAAAAAACATTGTTACACATCAAAGAAAATTATCATGTGATATTTATTATTTTAAAAGAAATTAAGGAAATGACTTAAGACTTGCTACTATATTATACTTGTGTTGTGCCTTGTGTGAATTTTTATGAGATCCTTTTTTGGGTCGTGTCACTTATTCTAAGTGAAAAGTTAAATAACTTTAAAGTAAATAATTAGCACAATCTTTCATGTACTTAAAAATAATTGGTATAATTTTCTTAATTATACCATACTATTTTACAATGAAATTATTTAATTATATTTTTAATTAGAGTAAGTGAATTACTCATTATTTAATCCATATGTGTTTTATTTTTTTTATAAAAAAATTGAATTCATAACAATAAATTAATCCGTAGTTTTATTTATTTTTAAAATTTGAATTCATAATAATAAATTAATCCTTATGTGTTTTATTTGTTTTAAAACTTTGAATTCATAATAATAAATTAATCTGAATGTGTTTTACTTTAAAAAGAAAATTGGAATTCATAATAATAAATTAATCCATATGTGTGTTTTTATTAATTGATAATAATAAATTAATCTGTATGTGTTTTTTTTTTTGAAAATTTTAAATTGATAATAATAAATAAAGGTGTATTGTTTTTTTTTTATTGAAAGTTTGAATTCTATGAAAATAACTAAAATTAATTGTAAATATTTGTAATTGAACTTTGTTGAAGTTTTGGGTTGATTTGAAGTGTTAGACTAACAATTTGCAAAATTTGTAGATTATAGTTAGAACAAGAGGATTGTGTCGGGCTTTAGGCAGAGTTGTAGACAGAGCCTTAGGTAGAGACATTAGTGCTAATGAAGAAGAAGTCCCTCAACACTGAAGGCTGACATCATTGGTACGAAGACAACAAACAAGTGTTGTTGTTGGGGATGTGCCTGCTGACCAAGCTCATGAGGAGCCTCACATTCCAGTTATGGAGGATAGAGGTTATGATTATGAGGGTTTTCCAGACGGGCCCTAAGATACTTCAGTGTTGACAATGTATGTTAATCATGTGGCCGCCAGAGTGTGGGCAGGAGAGAGCAGTAGAGGTAATTATGTGTTTAATTATTTCTCTTTTTACATATTTTTGTCATTTTAATTGGCATAACTAATTATAATTAATTACAAGAACATGCTGAATTGAAGTTGGCTTCTCATGGAAGGAAAGTACAAAATTTTGGAAGACCTGCACCTAAAATTGAAGGTTTAGTGGCTACTATGGGCTTAAGCCTGCTTATTACATGTTCAATGGAGACAGGAGATAAGAGACTGATATATGCTTTTGTAGAGAGATGACAAAAAGAAACCAGCAGTTTCCATCTGCCCATAGGAGAGATCAATATTACCCTCGATAATGTGACATTGTTGTTACATCTACCAATCATAGGTGCCTTCCAAACCTACGATGTAATAGATGTAGTGGAGGCAATCCAGTTATTAGTTGAGTTGCTTGAATCACTACAGACGAAGTAGAAGCTGAGACGCAGCAATGCCACGGGGCATATGTTCGACTTTATTGGCTGCAAGACATTTATCGTCTCAAATGTGACTCAAGGCAATTAACTGTAGCAACTACAACATATTTGTTGCATCTTGTAGGTTGCACACTCTTTGCTAACAAGAGTGTCACACATATCAATGTGGTATTCTTGGACGTAGCAGTCCGGAGGATTTTCATGGGGAGCGGTTGCACTTCTTCACATGTATGACAATTTAAATTATGTGTCTCAATACCACGACAAACATCTTGCATGATATATGACTCTCTTGCAGGTAATTCTCTTGACATTTATCATTGTTATATTTCTAAACTTTCTATAAACTATTAACTTATGATTTGTTATTGTTGTATTTGTAATTGTAATGTTGGATCTACGAGCATTTTCCAAGTATTCGGAATATGATTGCAGATGAGGACTACCATTAGAGCCAACCACGTGTCTGTCACTGGAAGTGTGGAAAGGCATTACCTGTGACGACCTATTGTAAGCGGTTGGATAGGTTGATGGCAGATGCTGTTTGTTGGACACCATACGTTGATCACCATGTGTTCAAAGAATTTGAGATTATTTCTCTATTTTATGGGCATGTTAGATGGGGTCCATACATTGTTAGACACCAACCAGAGAGGGTCTTAAGACGATTTGGATTGTTCATCAGATTCCCCAACTTCAAAGCTCTCCATCTCCATCCACAGATGAGGTTGATGATACAATACCTTGCAGCGACCAGAGACTTTGTTACTTTTCCTAGTCAGTGTGCTGCAGGGTATATGGAGTGGTTTTTATCAAATATCTCACCCATTCATGAGCCCGCCACAGCTTAGGGAGCCTCTTAGACATTCGCCCATGGTACATCACCCTTTACCAGATCCATCACATGTGTTGCTGATGATACAACACTTGTGCCACCTCCACCTATAGCAGCAACTGTTGATGCTGAGATACATTGACATGCAGTGATATAATAAACTTATATTTCTATTACACAATTTTTAAAAAATATATTCCAATATTTATTAAAATTTTGTTGTCATTGTCTCAGGCTGTGGGCCAAGAGATAGCAGAAAGCTTGTAACATATGATAGATATGAGGATGGTTACTGCTGGCACAAATGCATATAGTATAACAGACCAATGTATAAGATTAACACGAGATGTCACTGAGCACGAAAATGTTTATGTTCGATCTAGACGAAGGAGGGATGCACAACGGAGAAATGATGGTGGACGAGGTTGAGGATGGTTGTATTATTTGGTTGACTATATACTCATGTGGTCCAACTATTGATATATGACTATTATAATTGTATGCATCTAATTCAGATGGCACAATGAATAATGTATGCGTTTAATTTAAATATGACTATTATAATTCTTGTCTAACTTATAATTCAATTAAAAAAAATGTCACCATTACTCATATCCAAGTTACAAACATATAAATAATAACAAAATGTTCAATCTACACCTAGATCAACATGTTGTGTGTGCAACCTCATGAAATTAGTATATTGGTGCATTCAACTAATATAAGGAGTAGGCTACTATTTTGCTTGATAATGACAATGTCTTGACCATAACAAAGCTGTTGATGGCATAGGACATCCGTCTGTCAGAAAAACCTGTTACAATGACCAGTACGCATTCAAATCATGGAATTAAAGTAAAATGGTCATTGATATACTTGAAAAAAATGATTGTCATAGACATGACCAATACATAGAATGCGATGAACAACATTAGCTCTAGGTGGTTGGCTTCTAAGAGGGAAAAACGTCATGCTTTGTTGGAGAGAAAGAGAAACAAGGATGACTTTATACCTTGATGCAATGACATAACCCATATTTGTAATATCCATCCACTTATCCATGGTTACCTGCACGTAACAAATTGTATCAATATTATAAATAAAATATTTATCCAAGGAAGTGTGACAACAAAAATGTTTACCATTGATAATCCATCAACAAGTAAGGACCGCTTTAAATGCTCAAATCTATGTATGCTACCAAACAAGGCTTTATACTCATCAAACCATCGTCTAAGTTGGTCTTTGCATACTAAAGACCATGAATCTTCACCATAACCTAATAAGGCAACAATTACACTATATCCACAATTACCATCAGCTTTAACATCAACAATGTTTTCAATGAAGTCCTGCATGCATGGATGAAATTGATCCAGCATTGGCATGTTCCTGTTCGATTTTGTTTGTTTAGATGATGATGCAGACCATTTTTGTGTGGAGCAGGTATTTTGCGCAAAATTTAATGCATCCACATACTCAAAGTAAGACGGATCACGCTTGGTTGATCTTTGATGTTTGGTAAACTGTTTCTTTTGAGCACTTTTTGTTTTGACCTTTTCAGGAGGACATATCGAAGTTAGATCAGGGTATGCAAGTTCTTTCAGTTTACTCTATAGAGTCACTTTGCCACACATATCAAGATTTTCAAATCGCTTGGATATGACTTCCATATCTTCGGTTATGTGGACTTCGCACTCATCTAAATATTGGTCTGAAAAGCTTAGCCTCCTTCAGAACATATGAAATGTGTCAAGCAGTATGCTACCCACAACATATCTAGCTAGCTCACATGCACAAAGCAGATCGTGAGTAGTTCTCATAACACGTCCACAACGAGAACTGTCAATGCCAACAAAATTGACTTGCTTAAACTCAACAATATTTTGGTTTAACGCATACCTTGACACCATGCCGATAAACTCTCTTGTACAAGATAACTTTAAAAACATGTCCGACCACATGTTTGCTTCTCTCAAAAGATGCCTTTATTTCACTGTGTTGCAACGTGATCATGTTGTTCATGGCATCCCAAACACTACATAGATCTCCAAGGGTATTTTGTAATAGTCTCTTTAAGGTCCAATGGACAGACTCAACCCTGCACTTAAACTGGCAAATAATTATTTTCAACAATTAATATGTTCTTCAAAAATCAATATAGATTAACAATTTTTATACCTGTTAGTTGTAGTGTTTCCTAGATGCATCACTTTATTCGTCCACGTTGTTACAAATCTTTGTTTGTGGGGATTCAACCATGTCTCTTTCACATAGTCAACAAACATTAGTCATGGTGAGTAAGTAATTTCAAACTTCATAAGACAGTCATCATAGTTTTTCTCAGTAGCACAATCCGTAAGAGTCTCCCATGCTTCCATGACATAGTCCCATGCGTTTTTTTGTCCCACAAGGTTTTACATTTTTCCTTCACATTCTTGTCAATGTGAAACTGACACAACAAGTTGGTTAAGTTAGGGAAGACAGTTTTCACTGCATTCATCAATGTTGAATCATTGTCAGTAACAATGACTTTAGGGGGTGCATCACTTTCAAAAAAGACCTTTAAACCGTTCAAGAACCCACACAAAATTGTTTATACGTTTGCCATCCAAATAGACAAATGCAACTGAAAATGTCATCCCAGTAGGTGTGACACCAACAATGTCAAGTAAAAGGAGTCTATACTTGTTTGTTTTGTATATACTGTCTTTAAGGAATATTAGATGACATGCATTGCTCAATTTTACTGCATCCGGATGTGTCCAAAATATGTCACGTACAACATCTTCATCCTTTAGTCTATGTCAATGGATATACATATCGCGTTCAAGAAGCTTCATTAATTGGTACATTTCAGTATTACTGCCTCTTATAGAAGAACGGTACGCATACCTTGCATTGTACACTTGCTTCATTGTTGTACAATTATTGGCATTGTGATCCTTCAAAGTGAGAAGAATATTCTTTGGTTTCACCATTGACTTTGTCATATCACCAACAATAATTTTCTCATCCTCAGTTAGTCGACCAGCATATGGATATCCAGTCAATGACTTAGCCAAAGCATGATTATGAGTCTCACATATTAACTTGACCATTCATCCTTCACCTCCCGGGACTGGTTTCGCTCGTAGCTTAAAAGGACAACCACATTTTCTAGTGCTAGTCATCGTCTGTACTAAATCTTTGTTGAATTCTCTATAATTTTCACTTCTTTCATAACCAATTAAAATAAATGAGGTTCTTTTGCTCTTTCCAGTTGTTGTGTCAGACCTCATTATCACAGCTACAAAACCAATATCGTATGCAACAGTAGAATCCATTGCAATACCTCCTCATGGGAATGAAACACCTACAAAAAAGGATAATACATGTTTAATCTTTTTAAATCATTCATTTACTTACTTTAACCAAATACAAAATCATATTAATATCTCAGAAGTATTGAAGGCATTAGAACAATCAACTGAACAATTAATATTTTCAAACGCAGTAGGTTCCTCTTTATTGTCTTCATTCATATTAATTTCTTCGGACATAATACTGTCATACACCAACTCATCGTTGTCCATCTTAACAAACCATTAAAAAAATTATTCATTGACAAACCATACACATAATAATAATATTTAACAAAATTAAAGTGTTAATAAAATACAAATTCAATACAATTTTTTTAGGAGGAATAATACAAATTCAATAACAAACACAATTTTTTAATATAATTAATTTAAAATTTGCTTCAAATTGGAAATACATATAATTCATACGATAAATTCAATAAATTGTTCATTGAAAAAATAAAGTATCTTAAAAAAATCTTCCAATTTGAAAATAAATAAATAAAAGAACCAAGTTGAATCTAAAAAAATAAATTAAAAAACTAAATAACTAATTTAACCAATAGTAAATGGTGGTAACAATAATGATAAATCATTTTTATGATCAAATTTTACAAAAACTTCGTAGTACTAAGTGTATCACATTAATAAGTGTATGAAATTTAATATTTCATTTGTTAATTTGTTTGATATTTAATTTAAAGCTTCAATATTTTGTGCTATATATTTTATTTTTATTCTTATAAATGAATAATAATGTGACATCATGACATAATAACATCAATATTTTATTTATTATATCATTATCTTTTAATTCACTAAAAAACTAATGGTAAATAATTTGATTAAAAAGCAATTATAAAAATTGAAAAATAGTAGTTATAAAAAAATATAAAAAAATTGAAATAAAAAAAAACACACGGATTTGTCACCACCACTGCGAGACGGCGATCAAGCTACCAAACCACCACCAGTCTAGCCAACACAAGAAGGAGCTCTGCCAACAAGAAAAAAGGAATGTGAAGGGAAAAATGAAGAAGCAGCATAAATGAAAGAACACACAACAACAAGAAGAAGACGAGGAAGGATATTTTTGGAATAAAACAAAAATGAATGGTGTATGGGATTTTTTGCAGGTGTAGGAAGAAATTCTCAAGAAGTAGTCGCGGTTAAGACCTCCCCACAATAGGCTCTGTAAATGATCCCAAGCCCAATTCTAATGCTATGCTTGACCGAAGCATCGAAATTGGCCTTCATACACCCTTCGCTCGACTTACACTAGCTTCTATGGTTAATACGAAATTGATTCTCATTCAGGCTTGAACTGATTTTGAGAGACTATGCCTTACTCAAGGGAATTTCTTCTTGCACCAGTCAAATCTCGCATACATCGTTCAAGTAAAAGGGGAAACTGAAAATACCCTTCCGTAAGGACCTTACACATTGGCACAAGTCTCGAACTTGCGACCTTTAGGTTATTAACACAATGCTTCAATCAACTAAACTAATAGGCCAATTATGTTAAAAATAATTTAATGTATATTTAATACATATAAGTTTACGTAATAAATTTTGTAACAATTAATTTTGATCTAATAATGTATTTTTTTTACATATAAAAATCATAGGTTTACTAAAAATTTATAGGTTTAATAAATTTTATGTGTATTAAATACATTATTAGTTTAAAATTAATTGTTAAAAAATTTATTATGTAAAATTATATTTGTATTACATATACATTAAAATTTTGGAGTTATATATAATGACATTGATTAATTTTTAAAATAATTGGTTGATTAGCTCAATTGGTTAGAGTGTCGTATTATTAACATGAACGTCTCAGGTTTGAGACCTACATGTGTCATTATTTTTAAATTATTTTGTAAAACATATTTTAACATAATATTGATAATACGAATTGCGGATCTGGTGCCTAGCGAAGGACACATTTTCATCAATATTGAACCTAACATCGAAGTTAGAGGCAAACCAACACCTTTTCACCTCTCCACATAGTAAAAGAGCATGGACGGTTGATTCCTCACACTCCCTTGATCTTGGGTAGATAGTGTCCACTTCCATACTTCTATCCTTAAGATTTACATAAAAGGTAAGATGTTTTTACATGCCTTCCCCACAAAATGGAGACATTTTGGGATCATTCTAATCTTAAAAAATTGCTTCCACAAATCTCCATGAACATAGCTAACTGAAGTGGAATTGAGGCTTTGATGTTTTCAAGATTTAGCATAACAAGTATAATGTTTTTACTTGACCTCCAGACGAAATGGAGGCACTTTTGGATTGGTCAAATCTTAAACAACTGCTTCCATAAATCTTCACGAACATTGCTAGCTGAAGTGAAATTAGGGCTCTGGTGTTGGATGGTCGTATGATAACACATTTTTATAGAGAAAGATTCGTCATGTGAATGTCTCCAAATTATGCAATATGGAGACTGAACAGATATAAGAGGAATATTTAAGATATATTGTCCCATGTGTTTGGAGAAAAGATCTCAAATCTTCTGAGAGTCCTACAACTGAGCACTTGTAACCATTAGTTCAACAACTTTCATATGATTATACATGATAGAAGCATTTGCCTAAAAAATTCTGCCATTTTGAAGCTTTGAAACCCACTTGTCCTCCCAAACATTGACAGAAATCCCATCCCCTATGCACCAATAATAAACGTCAAATTAATTGATTTTTCATATGCATTTTGTGATGTTTATTTGACATTTTAGTTAACTTTAGGCCTTGTTTTGAATCAAATTAGCTTTAAATTCAGTTTTTACTTTGTCTTAGGTAGAAATTTATGTTTTACTTATTTTTAATGAATTTTTGATAGTTTTTCAGAAAAAATAGGTCATTCTGACCAGAGCTCCAGAGGTCCAAAATCAACAGAAAGTTCTGGAAGGAAAAATTGCAAAAATTGAAGATAAAAGCTAGGAAAATCAAGATCAAGATATTTGCAAGGATAAATCAACTAAAGAAGAAGATAATTACTTGAATTAATTAGAGATATTATTTGTTTGTAATTTCTTGAGATTATCTCCTTAACTAAACCTAACTACAATTCTATAAATAGGAGGCTAGGCATTCATTGTAATGGTGTAGATGTACCGAGCAATTCTTAGAATTATATTTTAGACTTCTACCTACTAGATGCCTCCATTATTGCATTAGACACTAGGTTTAATTGTATTATTTTTATGAGTGCATTTCTTTCCACCTAGAAGGGAAAAGAATGAACTTGTTTCACTTTAATTCTATCAATTCAATACTTCATCTTGCATTCTTTATTTGTTTTCGTACTTAATGATTTTATTTCATTGATCATCTTACAGATGAATTCAGGAATTGACTTGCGCTTTGACGAGCCTTGTTGAAACCTGAACATGAATCAAGTACTTAATTGGGATTATCTCTAGGGATAGAATAATCTTGGTGAAGCCTCACTAGTTCTCAACCATTAATGTTGAATTCTTATGTTGGTGTGTCCAAGGGATTAGGTATCAGGCAAGTAGTTTAGAATATGCAACCATGCGGGAGCTGGGGTAGAATACATTAGTGAATTAGGGATGAGCAAGAGAGATGAGTAGAGAATTATAAAGTTACACTGGATAGAGCGAATTCTAAGTCCAAATCTAGAAATTCATTCATCAAGATCGACGTCATCATCCAAGTCTAGTATTTCTATCCTTATTTAATTATTTTATTGTCATTTATTAGATTGTAAATATATCTTATCTTCTAGGTAGTTAGTAAAAATTCTCAAATTGAAAATTCAATTAATATATACCATATCTTTTAAGATTTGATTCATATCTCACTTCTATTTGAAATTTTAATTTTAGTTTTGTCTTGTAAATATATTATTTAATTGATTGTATTTTCAGATATTTTTGTATTTACTAACATATCTTTTATAATTATCTTATCTAATTATTTTATAAATATTTTCTGCATTTAATTTTTTTCTTTAATAATTACTCATAATTTTCGAATAACATGTAGATATCTTTTTAATTTTCAATTTTATTTATTTATTTTTATCTCTAATCTCTATTGGTAAAAATAGTATGTATAATTTAGTTGATATATTTATCGTTATT
>PYAF01002415.1:95677-106634 GCA_007407185.1 Glycine tomentella | reverse complement strand
TCTTTTAATTTTTTTATTCATTATAGGATAATTGGTTTTTAATTTTTTAGATTTTATTTTTCTTCTAGTGTATCAAATTAAAATAAAAAAATATATCTTCTATTTTTTTTTTATCTTTTTCTTAATTAAAATGTTAACTATTCCTTAAATAAATATAGATATAATTAGAATTTTAATTTTCAGATTATATCTCATAATTTTTTTTGAAAATTTTAATTAAAATATATCTTTTTTTAGTACATAGGATATTTATCTTTTATTTTTTTATTTTAATATTTTCCTTTTTTAGTTAACTTTTGAAAATTTAATAATCTTTTTATATCTTTTATTTTTTATTTAAACTAATTAAACTGATAACTCTGCTCACACCTATTCCACGTTTCTATTTTATCCTTAGATGTTAGGTACAAGAAATCAAATGGTCGTTCTAACTCCTCTTAATCCCGAAATTGAAAACACTTTTCAAAAGTTAAAGGGAGAAGCTTCACGTGCCAAGAAGCAACTAATAATGACCTTTCTTTCAGGTGAAGACTAGACTAGACTCGGTACCCTTTCACTCCATCTCCATAGCCCATAATGAATCCCTTCTTAGCTCTAGACTCCAGCTTACCTTCACTTACGTGATAGTATGTCAGATATCCAAACACACCTTTAGTGTTAAGTATTCAGCTGGCTTGTTAGACCATACCTCAATAAGGGTCTTGAAGACTATGGCAGTTGACGGTGAGTGATTCATGAGATAGCATGTTGTGATGACTGCCTCAGCCTAAAAACTCTTATTCAAGCTTGAATTGGATAACATGCGTTTGACCCTTTCCAGCAAGGTCATGTTCATTCTTTCAGCTACTTCATTTTGTTGTGGAGTATAGCATACAATACATTCTCTTGCTATGCCTTCATCTCTGTAGAATTCATTAAATTTAGTAGAACAAAATTCCAAGCCATTGTCAGTCCTAAGACACTTTATTGCCTTTCTTATCTGATTCTTCATAAGAATCACCAATGCTTGACAAATTTGAAAACTTCAAATTTTCGATTCATCATGAATACCCATGAATCCTACATCATATCCATGATGGAAAGGAAACACTTTGCCCCTCACAGCGATGGAACTCTCAAAGCTCACCGGTAATCAAAATGGATTTAGTCCAACATGGCATTTGTTGTGTCCACAACCTTTGGGAACTTCGTCTAATGTTGCTTCCCATAGATGCAGTGCTCACAAAACTGAAGAAGTTCCACCTTGTGATTTCCAAGTAAGCCAGGTTTTCTCAGAATATCCAAACTTGTTTCACTCATGTGGCCCAAACATAGATGCCATAGAGAATTATCAAACAAGCATTGGATGCATGGCTTCCAGATTGTGAAATAGCAAAGATAGAGCCTATCAAAGTGGACCCTTGAAGAATGTACACATTTCCTTACTTGGTTCCCTGCATTACCACATACTTCCCTATCGCTCTAATCTGCACAAGTTCAATTGAACCCAGCAAGAAAATCCTTTCAAGTCCATGGCACCCACAGATACAAGATTTTTCTTAAGCTCTGAAACGTGATGAACTTCAGTTAAGGTTCTAACAATACCATCATGCATTCTGATTTGTGTAGAACCTATACCGACAGATTTACAAGGAGCATCATTACCCATGAGGACATTACCACCAGACTTCTTCTAATATGTCACAAACCAATGTATGTGTGGATACATATGATAAGAACAACCTGAGTGCAATACTCATTGTTCAAAATGTTGTTGGAGTTGTTCACCAATAGCTAGAACCAAATCGCTTTCTGACGAGGGGTCATTTTGAACAATGGCAGGAACATAATCTTTCTTTACTTTCGTTGGACAATCTCGCTTTCAAAGACCCGATTCTTTGTAGTAATTGCAGATGTCCTTAGGATTTGTTTCGCTCTTCTTGCCACCTTTCCCTTTCTTCTTCTTCTTCCTTTTAGCATAATCGCTCATAGATAATTCGGGTGTAGAGGCTTCATCACTATTCCCAGATGTCTTTAGTCGAAGCTCTCTAGAATAAAGACTGGACTTAACTTCTTCAAGTGTAATGGAGTCCTTGCCTACACTAAGAGAACACACAAAATTCTCCTAAGAGGGAGGAAGAGAGGCTAACATAATCATTGTCATATCTTCATCTTCCATCTTGACATCAATGTCATGTAGTTCCACCAGAACATAGTAGCTCGTCAAGATGTTCCTTTATGTCATACCTTTCCTCATTTAGCGACCAAAAAAATGTTGTTTCAAAAGCAACTTGTTGCAAATTGATTTCGTCATGAAGAGTTTCTCCAATTTGAGCCAAAGCCCAATAGCAGTCAATTCTTCAAAAACTTCATAAAGAATCGTATCATATAGAGATAAAAGAATTAGAGAATACACCTTTTCATCTTATAGCTCAAGCACCGACTTATCAATCTTCAACAATTCACCGGAGAGAGGAGCCCAGATGCTCTACTCTTTCAACAAAGCTTTCATCTTGATGCACCAAAGGTTGAAGTTATTCATCCCTGTGAATTTCTCAATCTTGATTGTGTTAACCATCTTCTCAAATAGAATCTTGACGACGCAACACGAACAAATAATGAATGGTTAATCACTAATGACTTGATCTACCATGAAATAGATGTGGAACTGATCTTGAACTGAAGCTCTAGATACCAATTTGTTGGAAAGATTCAACAAATTCTATTCAGATAAGGAAGCACAAATGATAGAAAGAAACAAGAGATGCCGCACAAAAGTGGTAAGTTTATTGCGAATAACAAAATTTACAATGAAAAGGTTCAAATAACTCTCTAGCTCTCTAAACCAAGAATATAGAGCTCCTTATAAAAGAGACAACAACTAACTATCCAACTAAAAATGGTTACAACAGAAATTAGTTACAACTATAACACAACCAATGTTAATAAACTACCAAACTGGATGTTCCCTTCTACATGACTGGACATTGCACCAAATTATAGAAAATTGGATAACCTATACAGAAGACAAAAGTATTGGACCAGATGACCATTATCGTCCATCCTATCTGTATCATCCATCATCCAACAATCAACACCTTTTTGGGATATAAGCAAAGGTGGATTCCCCCCAAGCTTCAAAACTGGCCTCCGATTTCTTGAGATTCTGCACTAAATTCTTCCCAAGAATTCAAGAATGAGAGACTATAGATTCACAGTCCTCTCATCTCTCAAACCACATTTGCTAGCCTCAACCACTCGACAGATCACAAGACTCCATCAAGATCGGATTATGGTATGATTTATATTTGGACAGAGTAGAAATAACAATATCAAGCCACTTTCCTCTCCACCTTTCATTCGCTACAGCCCTATCAAGGCGTTCCGGAATGTTAAAAGGATATTTTCTTATATTTGACCAAGTCATCTTATAACCCACACATCCTCGATCAAAGACCTCACAATCAACAAGGGCATTGTCATATTGCCTCATCTAGTTCAACTCAAAACCATTTCTAGCTAATCCATAGTGATAGTAGGCACATTTCAATTGAAAGACACCTTACCTTAGATTTGGAGAGGTTGATATGATGACCTGAGGCCTTTTCATAGGCAGGATAATGGCAGTGTAATACCTCGACTTCTCATCTTGTTATTATTGATTTTTAATGAAAATTCTTTTCGATTTGCTTAAGAAAAATACCAAACCATAATTTTCCATTACTGGGTAATATTTATAATTCTGAAGTAACATATAATAAGATTACAAAAGATTTTTCCTCACTGATTGATATTTATAAATCTGATGTACAATAAAATATAGATTGGTATCAATTCTATTACATAGTACAAACAACTAAAACACTCTGTAACAAAGAAATACATCTTCAAACATAACCTCTTCAAAATATTACATCTTCAAACAAAATTCTCTTCTTGTAGACAACTAATAGTCTCTCTTTACTGTTTATCTGCTCGCCCGAATAAAATCGAGGTCATAGCAGGTGTCAACCACAGACACAAAGTACAGGGTAAGTTTATGATAAACATAATTTAAGCAACAAAATTTATTCAATATGTAGATATTCATAACAACATCCTCAAAGATGCATGATTCTCCTAGACTCTTATCATGATGCATGATTCTCTTAAACTCTTATCATTTGGACGATTCTCTTAAACTCTTATCATGTGGTACCAACAATCAAGATAGCCCCATCCCAGTGGCACAAAACTGAAACGATCAGTCAGGGTCCCACAGTGTTGCAACAGGATTCTCACCCACACTTCATGTGATCATCATGGGTGGCGTGATTTCCCCACTGCCGAGTCACCCCCTAGCTCAGACTTCTCTTATCTGAACGCTTGAACTCAGTTCCTGCAGCTATCTGACACACCTCCTCTATGAGGCAACTCTTATACACACCTCCACTCTGAGGCAACTCTTATGAGACACATCAACATGTAATATCAATTGTCAAGAAAGTCCCATCTCAGTGGTCCAGAACTTATCCGATCAGTTAGGGTACCCCAGTGTTTCCTAGGTTCTCACTCACACTTCATGTGATGTGATTCCCTACTGCAAGAGTCACCCCCTAGTTCAGACTTCTCTTATCTGAACGCACGGACTCAGTTCTTGTAACTATCTGACACACCTCCTCTCTGAGGCAACTCTTATGATACATATGAGATGGTTTTACTTATGCATGACTCATTCATTTTATCAACTTATATGTATTTTCCACATCAATCTCCAATCATTGTCTCACATAATTTACTCATAGATTCAATATAAATCAAGTACAGAACTCAGGTTGTTACTCATATACAGAAACTCAACATATCATTCATATACAGAGATTCATAGAAACACTCAACACACATGGAACTTAGAGAAATTCATAGAAACACTCGGCAACACATGAACTTCAAACACTTATTCAAACACAAACAACACTTAAACTATCTTTATCATAAAGCTTCCCTATACATACCTTATAACCTCTTATGAAGCTTGTCTATCTCTTCCTAATGGTACTAGCTTCTACACGTGATCTTCAAGGGAAAGTAGAGTCTCTTTATGCTTTGGAAAGGAAAAGGATGAAAATGAAATGAAAGAGATGGGAGAGAGATTCACGTGAAGGTGTAGTAAGATGAAGTCTTGAGAATGACTTCCACTTAAGGCCTCTCCCCTTTTATATAGCGTTTGGAAAATAATAGAATATTTACAAAAATCTCCTAAGTCATGATGCTTCCATTACAAGTGTCCTTACACTTGTCATGACCTTTACAAGTGTCCCACCACTTGTCATGGTCTTAAAGCTTCTTCCTTTTTTTCTTCCAAGTGTCCTCTTGGCATGTTGATGAAGTTTCTCTCTTCTTCTAGCTTATTCACGTGGACAACAAAGAAGGAGGAGAAAATTTACTTTCTTTCATGCTACTTTGTATAAATAATTCTCAAAGCATGATGGCTTCTTATCCCTTCATCAATGGTGGCTTACAAGTGACTAGATGTTTCTTAGGCCTTCATGATTGTATTTTATCATTTTAATTTATGAAGCTTAAGATATTTTTCTATTTATCATGTTTTCATTTTCTTAAAGAGAAGAAAATTATGTGGTTTTCCTTGTATCCACATGTCACCTTTTATGAAGAAGAAAAATTTAATTTAAAGAAAGCTTCACACATGGCATTCATTGGAAGGAAGTAAAATTCAATTCGAAGTCATCTTCACACATGGCCTTTTATAGGAAGAAGTAAAGTTCAATTTGAACTCTTCTACCTAAAGGATAATATTAAATAATAGAACTCTTGAGTTTTTCAGAAACTGAATTCAATTACTGTCTAAATTGCTCACAAGCAGTCTATACAGAGTGCCACACAGACTTTACATACAAGACTGCTCTTACCTTAATTCTGATTGGTCCATACTACTTTTGACCATCAAAATTACTAAACCATTTTATTAAATAAATCTGGACACCCTATAATTTAGAGAAAATTCTATAGATTCTATTTATTATTTTTCCATATTTTTCCAATGCTTAAATTCTTCTCACTAATGTTTCAAAGTTGTCACCTTATAAAATTCATAGAAATTCTATTCTAGAGTTTCTTGTCACAAACTATTTTGATATTCTTCCAGTCAATAGTATTCTGTAATTTCATCAGGTTCTCACAAAATCTTTAAGGATATCTGGTCATTTCTGACCTGAAGGACATTATGTTAAATTCATCATTCATCCTAGGGGCATAATTGTCATTTCTATCATAAAATATCTAGCCAAAAATATCTAAGGGTATTCTTATCATTTCCAAAATATCTAATGGCATTTATGTAATTTCCATCTTAAAATATCTCACTAAAATATCTAGGGGCATTATCGTCATTTTCACCTTAAGGAAAGGGTAATATGGTCATTTCTTTTCAAACATTTCCTTAATGTCTCTAATTGATATTTCACCCAATTAATTCAAATACAGATCAGCCAAATTTCTCATAATCTAATACTTATATCAAGAATAATTCATATAACGTATATTTGCAGTTATTGAAATTTCAGGGTGTTACAGGCAGAGGTGTAGGAAGCCTCTTCATGGGACGCTCTAGCAAAAATGAAAGAGTTATCTACGAAAAATAAATGTGAAACTTGTGGAGCTCTCGGGCAGACCCTCAAACCATGCAATAAATCACTAGATACAGAGTTAGCAATAATAGCATAAAACACTTTAGTGCACAAAATAAAGTGGTAGGGAAACAATAGTTCTCCCTGCCTCAACCCGCTAAAAGTCTTAAACTCCTTAGTTGGTGACAAACCATGAGAATATAAAAAGCCACCGTCGGCACACGCCTTTGGATTAGATTGCACCACTTACTGGGCAAACCCATGAAATACAAAACTTTGTCCAGCAAGGACCACTCCATATGATCATAGGCTTTTGACATGTCAAGTTTGAGAGTCCAACCTTTTCTCCTTGACTGCCTTGTCCTCATGTGATTGTAATCAGCCTACCAAGGACGAATGCACGTTGGCTTTGCAACACAATGGAAGGAAGATGACGTTACAAAGGCTAATATTTGGAAAATCTTAGGTGTGGGAATGATTTTTCACTTTCGAAATGAGAGCAATATAGGTTTGATTAATCTCATTAGGGTTTCCTCCATGATTTATCACATTCAGAACTATACTACTAAAATCCTTGCCAATCAAAGGCTAGAACTTTTGATAGAACAAAGTCAACGTCCCATCCGACCTCGGTGCCTTTGTTGGATGCTTTTGAAAGAGATCTTCGAAATCCTTTTCTTCAGTAAACTCCTCCTATGAAACCTCTAGGAACTCTTGAGTGATCCTCCCTCCCACAAGCTTTGTAACTCAATCAATATCTTAGGGGGAAGAAGATTCAAACAAAAATCCTCATAGAATTAAGAGATAATGCTTTCAACTCTTTCTTTGTATCTAACTAGAACCCCATTATCATCCAAAATCTTTATATAAAATTAATCTTTTGCTTCTGAGATGCCTTTTTGTGAAAAATGATGTATTCTTATCCCTATGTTTTAGCCAACTAGCACGAGATCTTTGTTTCCACATGATTTCCACTAGCCGAAACATGCTCCACCTCATGGATCTCTCTCAAAGTCTCCTCATATTAAGTCTTCTATAAGAGAGAGTTCAACATTTTCTTTAGCTCTTTCACCTTCTTTGGGATATGACCAAAAGTGGATTCCCCCCAAGCTTCAAAATTGGTCCCCGTTCTTTTGAGATTCTGCCTAGGAATCTAGGACTGAAAGACTTTATATTCAAATTCCTCCCATCTCTCAAGCTATATTTGCTCAAACTTATACCCCTTTGATATTTTTTTCTCCTGCTTCGTCCACTCAACAGATCATAACACTCCATCAAGATCAGATTATGGTCTTATCTATATCTAGACAAAGTAGAAACAACAATATCAGGGCACTCTCCTCTCCACCTTTCATTTGCTAGAACCCTATCCAAAGCATTCCTAAATGTTAAAGGGATCATTTCTCATATTCAACCAAGTCATCTTATAACCCACACAACCCAGATTAGAGAGCTTGCAATCAACAAGGGCACTGAAAAATTGCCTCATTTGGTTCAAATCAACAATATCTCCACCCATCAGCTCTTGAGATAAGACTACATTAAAGTCTCCAATGTAGAACCAAGGCATATTCCCTTCAAGCTTCAGATTGCCCTCTGGATACCCATAGAACAACAAGATCACATATCAATATTCATAAGCCCAAACTTGTAGAAAGCATTTATATGGTTAAGAGACAAAAAGCGAATGTTTAAATTAATGGCCTCCTTCTATAGAACCAGACGACCTCCAGCCCGAGACCTTCTAGACCCCATACAGTTTACACAAAATAGAGACGACAGCCCTGCTAAACCATGCAATGATTGAACATCCATAAGCTTCTTTTTGGTTTCCATAAGGAACACCAAATTAGGAACTTCCTTTTGGAAGAGCTTTTTTAAGGCTCGCACTGCCCCTGGGTTCCCAAGCCAACGACAATTACAACTAAGGACTCTCATTGGTCCCGACAAGATTGGACACCAACCCCCTCCAATAGCAAAAAATGAGATTTTTTGTTTTGGTGGGTCTCTTCCACCTCCATTGCCACTCCATGGCTAACTTCTTCCACAAATCTCTTTGTGCCTTATAAGACAGGGTAACTTTCAGCTTGGGGACTATTCACCCCTCTTCCACTTTCAAACTGAGGTTTGTTGTTCCCCCCTTTTGGTAACTCTAGCTAAACAGAGAGACCCTCAGACACATTTGTTTCCTGCTTCTTTTCCCCTCATCCTCCCTTGTTCTTTCTATTTCTCTCTCTCCCTTTTGTTCATATTTTTGTCTCTTTCTTCTCCTGACCCCTGTAACTTCTCTCCCTCCACACCATCAGGAATAGGTGAGACCTTTGGTCCCTCTGAATGGATCAAAGTAAAGTTTTCTAGATAGGCCACTTGGTTATGGATGATTCCTCTTCCTTGATATTGTGGGGTCCACCTCCTTCATTATCACCAATATCCTTAAGCACAAGGAGGACAATGCTACTTTCTTTATTCATAATGGTTGATTTCTCCAGACTACCAAACGAAATGTCATGTTGGGTCCCAACCACAACATTTTGCCTCATAAAAGTCGCTCTTAGGTCAATGCCAAATGGTAAGCGCTGTCATCCTCTTCCCCCTCTACACCTCTTTCTTCATAGTATCTCAACAAATGGTCAATCCTACCATATACATAACAAAATTTTTGCCAACCTCTCGTATTTTAGGGGCATCCATCTTGCATCTTTCTCCTTAACTTTCACCATAATCCCCTAATGCAAGGGTTTAGAAACATCAAGAAGGACTCAGATACAAAAGAGACTCCCAAATCTACTTTCTTCCTTCTCATCCCAGTCCACAAACTACCCTATTGTTGAACCTAAAGGCTCAACAGTTTGCTTGTTTCGAGTGCCAATGGGGACATCATGCATTCTTAGCTAAAAAAGGCAAGTCTTTAAAGCAACATCCTACGGGTGTTGGATATAGGGGGAGCATCATGAAGATTAAAAAGGATTTGATTCAAGACTGGTTTTGAACTTTTAACATGCTTGGATGCCTTAAAGTTGTTTAATTGTATTATGTGTAAGAGAAAGGCTAATTTGATGATTCATGCATTGCACTCACTCATTTATTCATAAACTTAAATGGTTTTCATAAAAAATAACAAAGCTTTTATATTTTGGTTAAGGTTTTAATCTGATTGAAAGGTTTATGGAAAAATGCTATTTTCACTGGTTTAATCGATTACCTTACTGATATAATCGATTATTTTGTTCTTCGTTCAATCTGGAAAATCTTTATGAACATTGTAATCGATTATCCATTGAAATAATCGATTATTTGGCCTTTATTTACAACAAAAATGCTTTCTTAATGATTTTAATCGATTATTTAAGTGTTGTAATCGATTACATAGTTAAACATGGATTTTAAAGTATTGTTGGGGTAATCGATTACCATTATCCGTAATCGATTACATAGGCTATTTGAGAGAAGCCATTTCCCTGTCTTAATCGATTAACAGAGCTTGTAATCGATTACATAGTTCATGTACGGGTTGGGTCACGGGTTTAGATTTACAGATCCGTTGATCCGATGACCCGATCCGTGAACCCGTAATAATAATATAAATTTTATTATATATATATATATTAAAAATTAAAAAAATAATTTGACAATAAAAAAAGATATGATATTGTAAATGTTTAAGATTGCATTCAAAAATAAGATAGGATATTTTTTAATATTGCATTAAAAAAAAGGATAGAATATTTTTAAGATTACATTGCATAATATAATAAAATATCTTTAAGATTGCATTGGATAATATGATAGAATATATTTAGGATTGCATTCAAAAATTGGTTAAAATCATATCTTTAAATTAGTATAAATAGAAACATATTTTGGTGTTCATGTATGCATTTCATTTCAAATAATATTAGAGAGTTTATGTTTGCATCATTGAGAGAATTGTTGTGAGATCATATAGAAGCGTTTGACAAGTTTGATTCTTCAATTCTCAATCAGGATTTAAAGGTACCTACTTGCTTAAGGAATATAAGCGTAAATGTAACTATTTTATTGTATTCTTCTTCATGACTTTGGAAAAGGTCGCATCTGGGAACTAGGATACCAGTTTTGTCTTTGTTCTTGATGAATTGAGACATGCGACTTCTGGCTGGGAAACTAGGATACTAGTCTGGTTGGGAAACAAGGATATCAGTCTATCTCTATTCTTGGTGAATTGAGACTAGAGCTTTTTGCTGGGAAATAAGGATACCAGCTGGGATAATTGTTGTGTAAGGGTAGACTAGGAAACTAGGATACTAGGAACTCTTGTACACAAAATTATCATAGTGGAGTTATCCATTGGATTAATTATCCAATTTGGAAGT
>PYAF01002415.1:76606-88402 GCA_007407185.1 Glycine tomentella | reverse complement strand
ATAATTAAAAATAATCTTGTGTCAAAATATAAATTGTTTATCATAAATCTAAAATACAATTTATGTTTTGAAATACTTATATTTATTTATCATAAACTTGAACAATAATATAATTTATATATTTAAATTTTTTATTTTTTTTATAGATTTTAGTTATATAAAATAAACATTTAATGTGCATTGCACAGGCTAAAATACATGAGGGTATACATTTAAAAGACTTGAAAGAAATCTGAATTGTACTTTTGACTTGAGTTTATAGAGAGATTACATATGGTATTTATTTTATTCACGGCATCTCACCTAATTAAGGAAATAAAAAGGAATAAAAAAATACAAATCATTTCAAATCTGCCTAATTCTAAGAAATGCAAATCAGTCTAATCATAGTAATAAATCTTCAGTTCAGCCTAATCTTAGGAATACCTTAAATTTCCATAATTATATTTCAACACTTCCCCTCAACATGGTGAATCGATATATATTATTCCTAGCTTTATGTGGAAAGTCCTTTGGTGAATATAGGCTAAGCTCTCATTACCGAGGGGGTCTGCCTCGGTTAAGCAGGATGTGTAAGTTGTTGTAAACCCCCGGTACTCGTCTTCAATTCCAATGGATAAAAAAATGACTAAGCTCTCATTCGAAAATAACTTTGTATACCAGTACCTTCTAATAGTGGTTTCAGTTTATCAGAGGCGTACCAATGAAGTCTACTGCCAAGTGCTATAATGAATGAAGGCAACCTATGAAGAAGGCAAATGCTACAATGAAGGCAGTGAAAACAAGGGGAACAATGAAGGTTCTAAAAGTTGCAACGAAGGCAGCAAAAATGGGAAAATGAAGGTGACAAATGTTGCAATGAAGGCAAGTTAGACAAAGAGAAAAAAGCACAATGTAGGTGCCAAATGCTGCAATGACGGCAGCAAAAAAGGGGCACAAATAAGGTGTCAAATATTGCAATGAAGGCAATAATAAAGAGACATATCAACAGAAACTAAGGCAGCAGGCAAACAACAAGTGAATCTTTGGAAAGAGAGATCCAAAGACTAAACAAGATCAAAACAAAACAGCAAGAGCCAAATAGTTGTATATGTCCATCAACAAAACTAGATCTACAATGTAGAAAAGACAACAATGGCATGAAAGACGAGTAATTTGAAGGTGGAAACATATTAGTTTTAACTAACTTTAAGCATTTAACATACCTGGTATAGAGATAAGGTCAGGACTTCCAACCATTGATCTAAGCCATTGAACTCTACTTTTGCCTTCCTTCCCACCACTGTAAATGCCACGAACAGCATAGAGATTGGTATGAAATCCCCTTCCCTCAATCTCCAGCTTGTGTATTCTAGGAATTCCTAAGAATGCACGCATAATACTTACACAAAGGGATAATAGACAACAAAAATTTTGAAGGAAAATCAATCACAAAACAAATTGCAATAAGTTTAAAACACTACAATCTTTATTACATAGCAAGCTACAAGTATTTTAGTGGGAAATGATAGGATGAAGAATCATATGGCTGGGCATCAGGCAATCCAATTTCCATTTTCCATTTACAAAGCCATTGTGTATTTCCTTTGAGAAAGGGAAATAGGTCTTTGATGTGGGCAACATGAATGCCTATAAAGTATTTCAGAGACAAAATCTTTGTTGGAACTGTATGTGTAATAAGGAGTTTAAAGCACTAGCATAGTCACTATCGAAGTCTGAGATCATCATGCAATCAATTGACACCATAAGAAAAATGTTCAAAACCAGTCATGTGGGCATTCCAAAGGGGCAGTGCCCAGGGAATTGTGGTTTGACATTCAAGGAGCTATTCACACACTGCTACTAATCCAGTCTTAAATGAGTGGCAAAGCACTGAGGTTGAGACTGATTTCTATATCATGTTCACTAAGGCTCCTGGTTGTAATCAGGCTAATTATATTTTTAACAAGTATATTTAGGTTTATTAGGAAGGGCTTTGTTCATGCTACATTTGTAACTGGTCTTGTTCTTTTCATATAAATATATAGATAGGAAGCCTAACACATATCGAGTTAGTGCATTCCATTATCCCTCTATATACCTCCAAAACAGGTGAGCCTACAAGAATAGGCAAGAACTAAGATAGGCTATAGGCTTTGATACCATGTTAGATTTCAACTTAAAACCAATTGGCACAAAGTGAAGTTGTCCAACAGCTATATAAGTTGCACCCCAAGAACTGAGGCAGGCGATGTGGGACTTCTTAACAAAGAAGACCCAACTAAACAGGCAGACTAAAGACACATTCTTTTGGGTAGAAAATGCAAATAAAATTCTAAAAACAATCCTTAAGTATCCAAAGCAATTACCTGGCAATACAGGTGTTGTCTCAATGCATACCGCCTCACCTGACCTCCCAAACACATCAGTTACAATACACTCACATTTCAAATGATGACCAATATCCTCTAGCCGCACCTTATAGGAGCAAGAACTCTGATTAGGTAATGGATCATATGAAAAATTGTCTCCCACTGCTGATGAACAAAACCTGAAATGATGTTAATGTGATACATATAATCAGCATTGATTACAAGCACTGTTCAGTTAGTAACTAGCATTCTCCTGATAATAAAAAAGAACCACTCCTATAATTGTTATTTGTTAAATATTCATGCCATCACCCAACAGCTTCAGCATTTAGGAGAATTGATCATTGACATGGGAATATGGAACAAACTATACTGACATGGTCAATAGTATGATCCCTTTTTTTTTTTTTTTTTGATCAGCAAAGATAATATATATATATATATATATATATATATATATATATGAAAGATAGAGATGAGTACAAGTAGTACTGAAAAAGAAAACCATCCCAGGGAGCCATATTAGAATTGTATTTAGTAAAATCACACTTTGTAAACAGCACTCCCCTTCTGCTGTACATGTGTAAATAGCATAAGCTGTTAGGAACTTAGCGTACTCTGGAAGCTTCATACAAAGGTTATAAAAACCTCTTTTGTAATTAACATTGTTAATTAGACTTTCACTGAAATAAAATCAGAGTTGCTTCTCTCTACTTTCCTCTCGTTTCTCTCTAATATGGTATCCAGAGCTAATTTTTTGCACTGATCGTGCATTCATCTTCAAGATCCTGTTCGTTCTTCCTCGTGAGCTCTACTTCCGCTTGTGATTTCCGATTCTGTTCTTGCTTCGTTCCCAATTCAAGGTTCAAGATCCTGTTCATGCGTTGCGATTCTTGCTTTGTTACTGTTCATCTTCGTTTCGTGCATGTTCGTGACTTTGCGTCACTGCTTCACTACGTAACTGTTCCTATTCATCCGTACACTTACGTTTAATCTTGATCTTGGTTGGGTTCTCTTTTTCGGCATTGTCTGTCTTGTTTGGAGTCAATTTTGGCTTCTTTATTGTTCGTGACCGGGTCCTGGTGCTATTGTTTGGATCATTTTGGTTCGTTTTGCTTTCGTTCCAGGTTGAGTGTTGATTGGTTCTCCGATTGTTGTTTCCAATTGATTTCTGGTGCTATTGTTTGGCTCGTGCTGGTTAGCTTTTGCTTCTGATTGTTAAGAATTCTCTGTTCAATTTGTTGGTCTATCCATTGCTTCCACTCCTGTACACTCTGTTTCGCATCAATTTCCCACTTCTGTTGTTGAGAAATTGGATGACTCTAACTACTTACATTGGTGTCAACATGTTGAGCCAGTTATTAAGTCACATAAACTGCAGAGGTTTGTAGTTAATCCTGTAATTCCGCCACGATATCTCATTGAAAGTGATCAAATTCTTGACAAAGTTAATCCAGAGTTTGAAGCTTGGGAGGTTCAGGACCAAACTCTTCTTGTTTGGCTTTAGTCCACTCTCTCAAAATCGGTTTTGTCTTGTGTTCTTGGTTCTGAACATTCTTATCAAGTGTGGGACAAGATTCATGAACATTTCAGTCTACACACTAAATCCAGAGCTCGTCAATTGTGTTCTGCAATGAGGGCAGTTTCTCTTGATGGCAAATCAATTGATGAATACTTGAGAAAGATTAAAGGCTATGTGGATGAGTTAGGTAGAGTTGGAGTTCCAATAAGACATGAAGAGTATGTGGATGCTCTGCTGGAAGGTCTTCCTTCTGATTATACATCAGTAATTTCAGTCATTGAAGGGAAAAAGAAGACACCATCTATTGCTGAAATAGAAGCACTTTTATATGGACATGAAACTAGACTCAACATGTATAACAAAGAAGGTCAGATATTAAGCTCTACTTCTTTAAACTACACTCAAGGTCACATGAATTCTAGAAATTCCTATAACAGAAATGTTGCTGGACGTGGTAGCTTTTCTGATAATAACACTGGACGCAGCAATGGAGGAGGATTTGGCTGAGGTCGTGGAGGTGGCAGATTTGCCAACTTTCAATGTCAAATTTGTCTAAAATTTGGGCACACTGCAAATGTGTGTCATTATAGGTCTGATATGACCTTCAAGCCCCATGAATCTCTTGCTTTCTTTGATCCTGCCACCAATCAATGAATTCCATATTCAGCAGGATCTAGTAAAATGTCTAATACCTGGACTAACCCTAATTACAAGCCTACAACTCAAACTGGAAATCAACCTAGTGCTATGTTGACTAATTCTAGTGGTGATCTAGCTGGTTCTACTTGGATTCCAGATTCTGGAGCTAGTTATCATGTGACTGGTCAGTCACAACATATCAAGCAATTTCAGCATTTTGATGGACCAGATCAGATCTTTATTGGCAATGGTGAAGGTTTGAATATCAATGGTGCTGGTTCCTCTTACTTTATGTCTCCTAATAACAGTCATTTCACCTTTAAACTACAAAAATTGTTACATGTTCCTTCTATTTCCAAAAATTTACTAAGTGTCAGCCAGTTTGCAAAAGATAACTCTGTTTTCTTTGAGTTTCATTGTAATTTTTGTCTTGTGAAATCTCAGGAGACAAATAAAGTTCTTCTTCAAGGATCTGTTGGAGCTGATGGACTGTACTATTTTCAGAATATCCAGCTCCAGCACATCTCTCCTCAGTTGCTGTCACTTCAGCTACTGATTCAGCAAATGCTTTCTCTCAACAATCTGCTACTGTTTCTTCTGATTCTAGTTCTTTGGGTGTGCCTGTTTTCCTCTCTTAAAACCATATCACACTCACAAGCTTAATTTCAGGTCTCAAGAATGCTGATTTTTAGGGTATTCTAATTCTCACAAAGGTTACAAATGTCTGTCTCCTTCTGGCAGAATTTATATATCCAAAGATGTCCTGTTTAATGAACAGAAATTCCCCTATTCTGACCTGTTTTCTTCATGTCCTAATACAGTTAGTGATTTAAATACCTACTTTAGTCTTAATCCCAATTTGTCTCCTCCTCCTGTGCAGTCTGAATTTTCCCATACACAATCTTCTCTTCCTACATCACAAGCTGTACCTGCTATACCACCTGGTTTCTCTCCTATAACCAGTCAGCATACTGTTAACTCCACTCCTGTCTCTCAGCCAGCTACTGTGTCCACTTCCACCTCTATTTCAAATGTCTCTTCAAAGACTGCATCCTCCTCTGCACCTTCTGATATTTCTGCCCCTCACTTAATTCCAATAATATTCATCCAATGCAAACTCGGTCTAAATCTGGTATTCACAATCCAAGATTACATCCCACCTTGTTTCTTATTCATTCTGAGCCTAAAACTGTCAAACAAGCACTTGCTAGCTCAGATTGGCATTCTGCCATGCAACTTGAATATGATGCTTTAATGAGAAATAAAACTTGGGACTTGGTTTCCTTACCTGCTAACAGACAAGCTATTGGTTGTAAATGGGTGTTCAGGGTGAAAGAAAATGTTGATGGCACAATAAACAAATATAAAGCTAGGTTAGTAGCAAAGGGGTTTACTCAAGTTCAAGGTTTTGACTTTCATGAAACCTTTTCCCCTGTTATTAAGCCTGTTACTATTAGAATCATCATCACTATTGCTTACTCACAAGGCTGGAAGTTATCTCAGCTTGATGTCAATAATGCCTTCCTTAATGGGCTCCTTGAAGAATCTGTTTATATGATCCAACCTCCTGGTTTTGAAGCTGCTGATAAGTCATTAGTTTGCAGACTTAACAAGGCATTATATGGTTTAAAGCAAGCTCCCAGGCAGTGGTTTGAAAGGCTGAGGTCTACTTTAATTCAGTTTGGTTTTGAAGCAAGTAAATGTGATTCCTCTTTATTCATTTACAAACAGCAGAAGCAGGTTGTCTATCTTTTGGTTTATGTAGATGACATCATTATTACTGGCAGCTCTAATATTCTAATTCAGCAACTTACTTCCAAGTTAAAAAATGTTTTTTCACTAAAGCAACTTGGTCAACTAGATTATTTCTTAGGGCTTGAAGTTAAGTACTTGTCCAACAACTCTATTCTCATGACTCAAAGTAAATATATCAGAGATTTATTACACAAGACTAATATGGCTGAAGCTCACTCCATCTCTTCTCCTATGGTGTCTAATTGCAAACTGTCCAAGCATGGAGCTGACATTTTTCATGACCCCACTTTATTCAGATCAGTTGTGGGTGCATTGCAGTATGTTACTCTTACTAGACCAGAAATCAGTTTTGCTGTCAACAAAGTGTGTCAATTTCTTGCTGCTCCTCTTGATTCTCATTGGGCTGTAGTTAAGAGAATATTAAGGTATCTTAAGGGTACTATTCCTCATGGACTTTTGTTTCAGCCTGCTGACTTCAATAAGCCTTTGTATCTTCATGCTTTCTGTGATGCTGATTGGGCATCAGATGTGGATGATAGACGATCCACCTCTGGTTGTGCTATCTTTCTTGGTTCAAATCTGGTTTCCGGGTGGTCCCGAAAGCAGAAGGTTACAGCTAGGTCCAGCACTGAGGCTGGATATAGAAGCTTAGCTCAAACTTCTACAGAACTCACTTGGATTCATGCTCTCCTGACTGAGCTACAAGTTTCTTTCACTATTCTTGCTGTATTTTGTGATAATCAGAGTGCTGTCTCCATTGCTCATAATCCAGTTTTTCACAGTCGCACCAAGCATATGGAAATTGATGTTTTCTTTGTCAGGGAGAAGGTTCTAGCCAAACAACTGTTAGTTGTGCACATTCCGGCTCTAGATCAATGGGCTGATGTACTGACCAAGCCATTGTCCTCAGTCAGATTTGAATTTCTTAGGAGCAAACTCAATGTCAAGATTGCTGATTTGGAGATTGAGGATGTACCCTGTTCTGGACGAAAATTCACTTGGTATAGGCCTAATGGCACTGCCAAGAGCAGACTGGATAGAGCATTTGTTTCAGCTGATTGGCTGGATAAATGGCCAAGCACCTCCTTGGCCATACTGGACAGAAATTACTCTAATCACTGCCCTATCCTACTGACATCGTCTTCTGTTGATTGGGGACCGAAGCCGTTTAAATTCCTGGACTGCTGGTTACAGGATAAATCCTTCAGAAAAATTGTGGTTGACAGTTGGAATTCAAATCCAATAGCTGGTTGGGGGGGTTATGTACTAAAGGAAAAGTTTAAAGGTCTGAAAACAAAGCTGAAAGCCTAGAATAAATCACATTTTGGGAACATCCAACAGAAGATAAAATCCTTAGAGGCGGAGCTGAATAGGCTTGACATTCTAAGCGAGGATAGGCAGCTGCTTCATGAAGAATTAAAGCTGAAAAAACAGGTGCAGGAGGAGCTATGGGTTGCTGCCCACTCACATGCTTCAATACTTAGACAGAAAGCTAGGACTAAATGGGTTAAGGAAGGTGACTGTAATTCCAGGTTCTTTCACTTGATTGTGAATTGGAGGCGCAGAAATAATATGTTAAGTGGGGTGGTTGCTCATGGCTGTTGGGTTGAGGAACCATCAAGAGTTAAGGCTGAAATTCGGTCTTTCTTTAAGAAAAGATTTGAAGAATCAGATTGGGCAAGACCCAAGTTGGATGGGGTTGCTTTTAAATCCATTGAACAACAGCATAATGATTTCTGTTAGCCCGCTTTGGTGAGCTGGAGGTGAGGGAAGCTGTGTGGGCTTGTGGATCTGAGAAGAGTCCTGGGCCTGATGGGGTTAACTTCAAATTTATCAAAGCTTTTTGGGATGTCATCAAACCAGACTTTATGAGGTTTCTGGATGAGTTCCACGCAATGAAGTACCGCACGAGTGGGTATATAGGAATCCAAATCTGCCGAAGAAATGCATCATTTATAGCTCTGATTCCTAAAGTTTTGGCACCACTGCGTTTAAATGATTACAGGCCTATTTCTTTATTGGGCTGTGTGTATAAGATTGTGGCCAAAATCTTATCATCCAGGTTGAAAAAGGTGCTGCCTTTCATCATCGATCAGCGACAATCTGCTTTTTTGGAAGGGAGGCACCTATTACATAGTGTGCTGATTGCAAACGAAGTGGTGGATGAGGCAAAAAGGACTAATGGTAGCTGCCTTGTGTTTAAGGTGGATTATGAAAAGGCATATGACTCAGTTAGCTGTGATTTTTTGTTCTACATGTTGACCCGCATGGGCTTTGATTCCAAGTGGATTATTTGGATTAAAGGATGCCTTAGCTCAGCTTCTATCTCTGTCTTAGTTAATGGGAGTCCTTCGGAGGAATTTTCTCCTCAGCGCGGTCTTAGACAAGGAGACCCTTTAGCCCCTCTCTTGTTTAATGTTGTAGCTGAGGGCCTCACTGGTTTAATGTGTGAAGCTCAACGTAAGGAGCTATTTGAGGGCTATAAGGTGGGGAAGAATTCGATGGAAATCAGCATATTGCAATATGCCGACGATACTATATTTTTTGGAGCAGCATCAGTGGAAAATGTATTATCCATTAAGGTCATGTTAAGGACCTTCGAGCTAGTTTCAGGACTGAAAATCAATTTTGCTAAAAGCAGTTTTGGCGTGTTTGGCAGGGATGATCAGTGGGGTACAGCTGCTGCTGCATACCTAAATTGTAGAAAGATGGCTTTTCCTTTTTCATATTTGGGTGTTCCTATTGGGGCAAATCCTAGGCGCGCCACAACTTGGGCCCCTTTGATCAAGACGTGTGAGGGCAAGCTGGCTAGCTGGAAGCATAAGTACCTATCTTTTGGGGGGCGGGTTACTTTGATCAAATCTGTACTTAACTCGCTACCCATCTTCCTCTTATCCTTCTTCAAGGCTCCAACGAAGGTTATCAATAGATTGATAAGAATTCAAAGGAATTTTTTATGGGGTGGTAATGAAGACCAAAAGAAAATTGCTTGGGTCAGTTGGGAGTCTATATGTCAATCTATTGATTGTGGGGGTTTGGGTATTAAAGATTTACGCCGTTTCAACATTGCTTTACTTGGGAAATGGGCATGGAATTTATTCCACCAGCAGGATGAGCTTTGGGCACAAGTTCTGATTTCCAAGTATGTGGGTTGGAGGAACTTGGAGGCGTCTAGAAGGTCTGGTCTAGAATCCATATGGTAGAAGGATCTCAGCGCCATCTGCTGTGCATCTGAGGATGGCAGTGGGTTTTTCAGAGGCAAGAAATGGATGATTGGCTGTGGTTCTAGGACTTTGTTTTGGGAGGATGGGTGGAAGAATGAAGGGTTATGCTTGAGAGATAAATATCCAAGACTGTTTCAGCTTTCCCTTCAACAACAACAATTAATATGTCACATGGGTAAGCAATCTCAGCAGGGGTGGGAATGGAAGCTGAGTTGGAGAAGATTTTTTATGGAAGGAGAGGTGGCATCTGCTGTTAATTTTTTGGAAGACATCCAACATTCTGAATTTCGGTCACAGCAGCAAGACTCTTGGCTTTGGGAGGATGATATAGCTGGAAAATATACAGTGAGGACTGCTTACAATTTTCTTTGCAGGGAACAGACAACAGCATGCCAAGCTTTTAAGGAATTATGGAAAATTAAAGTCCCTAGTAAAGTGTCTTGTTTTGCTTGGAGACTATTTGGGGACAGACTGCCTACGAAGCGGAATCTAATTAGAAGGAATGTGGATATTGCTGATATATCATGTCCTTTCTGCAGGTCCTCTAATGAGGATGCGGCTCATTTGTTTTTCAGCTGTGAGAAAATCAGGCCACTATGGTGGGAAACTTTGTCTTGGTTATCTATTCGAAGTGCCCCACCCCTACATCCGATTGATCACTTCAGTCAACATTCTATATTTCCACATAGGGTTATGCTCGCAGAGATGGCTGGTCTGGTGGTTAGCTTTGACATGGGCTATATGGGGGCACAGAAATACCATCATTTTCAAAAATGGGAGCTTTAATAGCCAAAAGTTGTTGGATGATGCTCTTTTTTTCTGTTGGTTGTGGTGCAAAAATTTGGAGAAAGGCTTTCACATGTCTTTCCACGTTTGGGCTTGCAATCTTAGGGATATTTTTTGTAAGCAGGGGAGAGTTTAAATTCTCTCACCTGTCTTGGGGGTTTTAGGTCCATCCTGTTTATGGCACACCTTAATTCATGTCTTCTATGTATTAGTGTGCCATAGGCTGGTTTTTGTTATCATGGACTGTTTCTGCTCTCTCTTTGTATCTATACTTTTTTCTCATATATATAATATATACTTTTGCCTATCAAAAAAAAAAGAAAAAAGAGTGTTTCTTCTGAAAACTCTTCACCTTGAGCTTGAGGGGGGATATTAGAATTGTATTTAGTAAAATCACACTTTGTAAACAGCACTCCCCTTCTGCTGTACACGTGTAAATAGCATAAGCTGTTAGGAACTTAGCGTACTCTGGAAGCTTCATACAAAGGTTATAAAAACCTCTTTTGTAACTAACACTGTTAATTAGACTTTCACTGAAATAAAATCAGAGTTGCTTTCTCTCTCTACTTTTCTCTCGTTTCTCTCTAATAAGCCAACCAGAACTTTGGCAGCCTAATACATGATAACAACCCGCACTAAGATGCCTAAGGTTAGACTCATAAGGAGGTTAAAAAACAAGATAAAAAACTATCTAGCAAAACCTCACACTCAACTGACTAGACCAATGGTAGAAAGGTATATTAAATCCTTTCTCCAGATTAACTAGCCATGACCAACAAAAAAATAAAGCATCCTCCATCAGCTTAGATCCATTGAAGTTTTCATTGTGGAAGACGATCCTGTTACGGTGGAACCAAATGCTCCATGTCAATGCTATCCACCAAACATACCACCTCTGTATTTTAACGCCACTAACATTACAGTCACAATGTTGGAGGAAGTGATCAATCGGGGTAACCGAGGATGCCCCAAACACATTGATCCAGCCCATAGATTCCCACCACAACGGCATAATCTTGTTACAACTAAAAAATATAAGTGCTGCCTCCTCAACATAGTTACCACAGAAAGGACAACTAGGGTCATCAATAGTTATATTTCTCCGAGCCAAGTTCCTCTTAGTTGGCAGCCGATCTTTCAATAATCTCCACGCAAAACAAGCAGCTTTGTTTGGAATGCAAAGTTTCCAAAGGTCTATGAATACCTCCTTCTGACCCTGTATCTCTGTCACGCTGTTTAAATCTTTGTAGGCACTTTCCACCGTATAACTACCATTTGGTGACCCCTCCCACCTCTAGCTGCCCTGCTGATCTAGGTGTATGATAGGCCCAATAGGTGGGGACAAACATATGCTAGGAGGTGTAAAAAGCAAAATAACAATTAGCAAATTAGTTGTAACAGTTTTAGGTGAGAGAGAAAGTATAATTACGGGGGATTAACTGTAAAAAGGGAGATAACAGTTTGGAGGCTTGTGACCTCGAATCACAAAGTGTAGAGTTGGAGATTCTTCTCCATTCAT
>PYAF01002415.1:38837-75350 GCA_007407185.1 Glycine tomentella | reverse complement strand
TCACTGTGCCAGATAAATTCCCCATGCCCATTATTGAAGAGCTGCTGGATGAAATTGGGGGAGCAGCTTGGTTTTCCAAATTAGATTTGAAGGCAGGGTATCACCAGATCAGAATGAGGGCAGAGGATGTTCATAAAACAGCTTTCAGAACTCATGAAGGCCACTATGAGTTCTTGGTGATGCCATTTGGATTAACCAATGCACCTTCAACTTTTCAGGCACTCATGAATGAGGTATTAAAACCTTTTTTGAGACAGTTTGCTTTGGTTTTTTTTTGATGATATACTAGTGTACAGCAGTAGTTTGGAGGAGCATGTTATGCATTTAAGAGCTGTACTGCAAGTTTTACAGCAGCAGGAGCTGTATATAAATAAGAAGAAGTGTAGTTTTGGGCAGCAATCTGTAGAATATTTGGGACATATTATTTCGGCTGGAGGAGTAGAAGCTGACCCTAATAAATTGATTGCTATGACTGAGTGGCCTATTCCCAAAGATGTGAAAGGGTTAAAGGGTTTTTTAGGGTTGACTGGATATTACAGAAGATTTGTAAGAGGGTATGGGAAAATGGCACAGCCTTTGAATAATATGTTGAAGAAGAATGCTTTTAGATGGGAGGAAGAGTCATTGAAAGCTTTTGAGAAGCTTAAGAAAGTTATGCAGCAGCTACCTATTTTAGCAGTTCCAGATTTTTCTAAAACTTTTATTTTAGAAACTGATGCTTCTGGAAGTGGCTTAGGTGCAGTACTGTTGCAAGAGGAGAGACCTTTAGCATTTTGGAGCAAAGCCTTATCAGAAAGAGGCAAGCTGAAGTCAGTATATGAAAGGGAGTTAATGGCTGTAGTATTGGCTGTGAAAAAATGGAGACATTATTTGCTGGGAAAAAAATTCATAATCAGAACAAACCAAAAGAGTTTAAAGTTCTTGAACGAGCAGAAATTGTTGAGTGAAGAGCAATTCAAGTGGGCTACCAAATTGATTGGATATGAGTTTGATATTCAATATAGACCAGGAAAAGAAAATATTGTGGCTGATGCTTTGTCCAGGCAGTTTGGGTTTCAAGCCATTTCAGTCGTGCAAGAAGAGGAATGGAGTGATTGGGAAGAAGAAATACAAGCTGATCCTAAGTTGTATGAGCTATTTCAAGGGATAGTGTCAAAAACTGTAGAGAAAAAGGGGTATGCTGTACACAGAGGCAGATTATTTTACAAGAATAGGCTGGTTTTAGCACAAAACTCTGCCAGGATTCCTATAATTCTGAAGGACTTACATGATTCTCCTGTGGGAGGCCATTCTGGATTTTTTAGAACTTATAAAAGGGTGGCTGCAGTAGCATATTGGCAGGGTATGAAGAGGACAATTAGGGAGTATGTGGCTGCCTGTGAAACATGTCAAAAAAATAAGGCCAGTAATTTGTCACCAGCAGGATTGCTGCAACCATTACCAGTGCCTGTAAAGATATGGTCTGATATAGCTATGGATTTTATTGGGGGGTTACCGAAAGCTCAAGGTAAAGATACGATTCTGGTAGTAATTGACAGGTTGACTAAGTATGCCCATTTTTTTGCTCTTAGTCATCCTTATACAGCTAAGGAAGTGGCTGATATTTTTATTACTGAAGTGGTGAAACTGCATGGATTTCCTTCATCCATAGTTTCAGATAGAGATCAGGTGTTCATGAGTTCATTTTGAAGGGAGTTATTTAGGAGGGCTGGTACTAAGCTGAAACTGAGCACAGCATATCACCCACAAACAGATGGGCAAACAGAGGTTACTAATAGGTGCTTAGAAGCCTATTTGAGGTGTTTAACTGGCAGCAGACCAAAGCAGTGGCCAAATCATCTATGTTGGGCTGAATTTTGGTTTAATACCAACTTTAATATTTCAGCAAAGATGTCACCTTTTCAGGCATTATATGGACAGCAGCCACCTTTGTTAATTAAAGGGGCTGATATTCCTTCTAAATTGGAAGAAGTCAATCAGCTGATCGAGGGCAGAGATGAGTTATTACAAGACTTGAGGAGCAATTTGTTGAAATCTCAGGATCAAATGAAAAAATATGCAGATCAGCATAGAAGGGAAGTCACTTTTCAAGTAGGAGATTGGGTATTTTTGAAGATGCAGCCTTATAGAATGAGATCTTTGGCTAAAAAGGTAAATGAGAAACTCAGTCCCAGGTTTTATGGACCTTATAAAGTCATACAAAGGATTGGGGAGGTGGCTTATAAACTGGAATTACCAGAAGGAAGCAGAGTTCATCCAGTTTTTCATGTATCTCTATTAAAAAAATCCATCAAAGATACCTGCTCTCCTCAGCCCTTGCCTGCAGTTTTGAATGAAAATTGGGAGTTGCAATTGCAACCAGAAAGCATTAAAGAGTACAGGAGGGCAGCAGATGGTAGCACAGAGATATTGATTAAATGGCAGGGGTTACCACAGCATGAGAATAGCTGGGAATTGGCAACTGATTTGAAGAAGGTTTTTCCTCACCTAGACCTTGAGGACAAGGTCCAGCTGGAAAGGGGGGGTATTGATAGGCCCAATAGGTGGGGACAAACATATGCTAGGAGGTGTAAAAAGCAAAATAACAATTAGCAAATTAGTTGTAACAGTTTTAGGTGAGAGAGAAAGTATAATTACGGGGGATTAACTGTAAAAAGGGAGATAACAGTTTGGAGGCTTGTGACCTCGAATCACAAAGTGTAGAGTTGGAGATACTTCTCCATTCATTCAATAATAATTGTTCGTTCTTTGTTTTCTACCTTCGTTCTTTCTTTTCTACTGATCCAGTGCCTATCAGTGTATGACCAGACCCTGAATATCCTCTAGAAATTTTATTGCTATTCAACTTCCCCCTCCCTAAAACACCTTCTCCAGTTAAATTCCCATTCCCATCCATCATGTGACATCGAACCCATTTGCTGAATGAGTTGTTGTTGCTGTTGAGAGTTATGATACATTCTTGGGAATTTCATCTTGAGAGGTACACCATCCGCTTGCCACCCATCTTCCCAAAATAAAGTCTTTGATCCACAACCAACCCTCCAATTTATTCCTTTATTAAACCATCCCTCCACTTCACAAGGTTGGCACACGCTACACAGATCCCGCCACCAAATAGAATCACTAGAAGTCCTTCTCGTAGCGTCAAGATTCCTCCAGCCACCATACTTTGACTCCAAAACATTTGACCACAATTCCCCTTTGTTGTGAAACAAATTCCACCTCCATTTCCCAAGTAGTGCAGTGTTAAAAAACTCTGCAGGTCTCGAATTCCCAAGCCACCATTCTCTTTTTCCTGACACACTATATCCCAACTAACCCACGCAATCTTGCCATGATCATCACTTCCACCCCACAGAAACCGCCTTTGTAACTTCACCAGTTGATCCGTCACCTTCTTAGGTACCCTGAAAAAAGAAAATAGAAATGTAGGTAATGAGTTCAAGACTGACTTGATTAGGGTCAGCCTTCCCCCAAAGGATAAGAGTTTGTGTTTCCATCTTGCTAATCTGCTCTCATATTTCCTCACTAATGATACCCACATCTCACACCTTCTCGGATTTGCCCCAATAGGAACACCCAGATATACAAAAGGTACCATCAACTTTCTACAATTCAGGTATCTAGCAGCTTTACACACCCACTGGTCATTCACCCCAAAAGCTCCAAAACTACTTTTAGCAAAGTTTATCTTCAACCCCGACACCATCTCGAAGCTCCTCAGTATCACCTTGATTGTTCTAACATTTTCCTCCGAAGCTATCCGAAAAAAGATAGTTTCAATAGTATGATCCTTGATGCCCTCATACTCTTCTAAATTAAAAGGAACTAGATTTAGGCACATACGTTGCACAGAAGCAGTAAAAAAAGGTTAAATTTAGGGTGCATTTGATTTCCATTTTTAAAAACTGTTGTTAGTTTTCAAAAATTAAACATAGAAAAACTTTTTTGATTGGTAAAAACAGTTTTTAGTCGGTTTAATATGTAAATAGTTGCTGGGATTGTGTGAGCGTCGCCTGCTACCATATTTCTGTTTCTTTTTGCCGGTAGATATTTGTTCCTCACATGATATCATTGAGCTTTGCTTGCTGCTGAGTCACTCAGGCCCTGTACAAAGGAGCCTTACTGCTGCATCACTCAAACCCAGTATATATTTTTACTCATGTGGTGCCATTGAGAAGTAAAAAGGAAAACATCTTCCAGCTTTTTCTCTTTTTAGTATTTTAAAACACTTCTTTTGAAAACAGTTTTTAAAACAAAAAATGAAAAGGAAATCAAACATACCCTTAGGATTTTTCTATTAATTTTCATGTGTGATACATGCTTTGATTCCTGTGGAACAAGGTCTTGGGTTCGAATCTTATGTATGAAAAAAACCAATTGTAGAGCCAACCCCACTATGCAAGGGATGTTCCTGATTTAAATAAGATTGTCTCTCATAAAGGACAGAGAATACCTATAATTATAATAACTTCTCCAAATTTACAAAAACACATACAACTCGGAATATCTCGTAATATCCTTAATCCTTATTTACAATATTTGCATAATCTCTAACATTTCTCTTAGAATATGAATTAGAGCCTAACTCAACCGTATAAAACCAATTTGTAAGGTGAGAGTTGTCTTCCACTTATATACTCTATCTTAGTACAATTTCTAGCTGATGTGGGACTTGAATTTTTCCAAATACATTACCTCACACCCAGTACTTTTGAGCTTGGTGCGTAGATAATATGGTAAGCGACCTATTTAATAAATCTAAGATAAGCTTTAATACCATCTTACAATTTGGGTTTAGGTCCAACTCAACCCCAAAAGCTAACTCAAAAGGAGAGGATTGCCCCCCACTTCTATACAATAGCTTGGCACCATCTCTAATCAATATGGGACTTGGGGTTTCCTTTCATGCCTATTGGGTTTGGTGCATGGATAATATGACAGGCAGCCCAATAACGAATCTATGATAGACTCTGATACTATCTAAGAATGTAGGTTTAGGCTTAACGCAACCTTACAAAACCGGCTTGTAAGGCCCCCACATATATTCATACTATCTTGACACTATTTCTAACCAATGTGGGGCTTGAGTTTTTCCAATAATTTTATTTTCTATTTGGATAACTTATTCAAAAATGAAAAGACATCACTGTCCGTAGTGATCATTTCTTTTACCAACTTATTTGGCTATGCTTTTAAACTATTTATCAGTACTTAAAGTTGCCTATTACATGTTAACTAATACAAATGGTTTTTCCATTTAATCTTGATTATTCAAAAAACAATTATTTTTCGTTAGTTTTTGGTACAGTATTTCAAAATTATTCAGATTATTAATTTTGTATGTTTAGCTTTTTAAAGTATTTTCATTCTAGCTGTTATATTTGGTGTAGCAGCCATTCCGAGATCTGCTATCTAGTATAGCATTTAATTTTAAGGTTGGCTTCTCTACACTGCCATCTGAGATTAAGTACAGTGGTAAATGAATCTCCCCTGGGACATAAAAATTAAATTTTTTTAATTGAGAAAAATATCAGCATGATGTATCAGTATAAAGTATACCGCATACCATTGGTATCTTATATCTTTCTTGTACTTGCTCCAAACATGTTGTTGAGTCTCACTATTTGGAATCACTTCAACAGCTGTGAGTACGTCACCTTCGACTGCCTTTCCAGTCAGAGCAAGCATCTCCACATATGGAAGCTCTAGAGGAAAATGAAGAACCACACTTATTTTCCATGAACAACTTCAACATCTTGAAGGACAAGGTGCTTCACTATTTAAAACAAATGCAATGTAAGAAAGCAAGGCTTGCACAAACATGGGAAATGGACAATGGTTACCTGGGAGAACAATGTTAGTTGGATCAGCTAAGACGAGTTCTCCCGCAACTGAATCTGAACGAACAGGTGTATATCTGGGGAAAAAATAATGAAAATGTTAATGTTGGTGATATCCCAAGGTGATTTGCATAGCTAATACTAAAGAGACTAAGTTTTTATGATGGACTATAGCTACTGAAAAATGTGCAGAAAATTTAGAAGAGGAAGAGTATTTGGGGCTGAATGACTTTGTTTAGATTTCTTTTCTGACTTACTTTCTGCAGTACATTCAAAGGTATTTATAGATTGAAAAGTAATCCTTAGAATACTATGACAGTTACAAATACAAAGAGCCACATGAATATTATTTAACACTCTTTAAATCTCCACTAAAAACACTTTATTAAGCACTTATTAATATCTCTCCACTAAGTAATTATCACAGCACCTTACTCAACAGGTAATATCAACAGGACATACAGGTTAAAATTACAGGGTGGGGAAGGTAGAAAAGAGACAAAGGACTGTCGCAATAATTAGATATGTGACTGATATGGCATGTAATGATGTGATACAACACATTACAATCATCCTCTTTACACTAATAATTAGGTCAAGCACCATTGTAATAATACTAGCACAAGCCCAGCCTGCTAATAGAATAAGACTATTAACCCTAATTAAATTAAGTGGCAAATTAGGAACTCTGAAAGTTGCTTCTTTCAGCAATCAATCATCCAGTAATTTATACAATCTAAAGCAACAAGGACTTAAAAAGATGAAAAACCATTTCTTCTTTCGCACTTTCCAGTTGAAGTTTAGACAAGCTAATATGTTTAGCATGGCATGCCATACACTATCTTCAAGGTCAAACATAAAAGACTGAACGATAATATAGAATAATTACCCAAACAACAAACGATAATTGTAATCTGAATCAGTAACTTCATAGATTTTAGAATTTGCCCCATTAATCAGTTCAATGGTTCCTTCATTATTTTCTCTATACCAGCTAAAGAGACTTTCTCCTTCATGTCCACCAAAATATTCACCTTCTCCAGAATAAATTCCCGATGACAACTCTTTCACGCATACATTAGAAACTACTGGAGGAGCTGCAAATTATGAAAGGAGTGATACAATTAAATGTGCTAAATACCACACATATTAGATGTCAGTAAGGCAAACAAAGGCTAGAAGAAATGAAAATCTAAAGCATAATAAAGCTTATCGCATGCGCAAATAGCCAGATACACACAAATTGAAGTGAGCACACCCTACATTAGATGTATGGGTACCAAGCTGTGCACACCACTCACAACGAAATAATTTTCAAACCATGTGATGAAAAGCTATCATCAGATAGTGAATAATGAACTTCCAGCAAAAAACCATAGATATACCAGGGGAAACTGGGGTACTGCAAATTGCAATCAATGGCTCCCCACGTTTTCCATCTGCACGAGTAGGCACCCAATACAGAGCCAAATAAGCTCCAACGTCTTTAAGTAATGGTTTATATGTTCTGCCATAACAAGGAAAATATACACAAAATCCTCAACTTCAGGTACAGTTTCTCATAGAAAGCATGAACAACATATCAGTACTTACGGCTCTGTGGCACATATTGCAACATCAGAAGCATTAGATATATCTAGTAGTTCAGATCCTTCAAGTTTATGCTTTGTCTGATACCAAATATACTCTCCAACCCCTTCATGTCCACCAAAATATTTTCTCAATGGCATAAGCTCTCTGTCTTCACAACAGTCAGGAATTACAAGTTCCATTCCCTTAGGATCCGCTGTGCAAAGGGGATAATAAAGAAATTAGATTATAACTAGCTCACAAAACATTATAAAATTTAAATAATAAAAATTATACCTGAAACAAACTGTTGAAAGACAGAGAAACGAGAGGAATTATGAGAAGCCATATTATAAAGAAGAAAACACTATATTTATAGGGTGTGGGCTAGAAAGTAAAGGGCTGGGGCACAAAGACAATTGTTCCAAGTTTGATTTTAAAAATGGTTTTGGCCTTATGGAACAGCATAAAAGAAAGGATGTAGTACAAGACAAAACTCAAATTCTGCTACTCAGGAAACTAAAGGACAACTTTTTGTCCCATGCTAAATATTACCAAACAAAAAGACAAGAATAACTGACCCACCTCGTCACTACTTTAACCCCCTCTCTCTGATCATATTATTGAATATCACAAAAAGTTAGTTAGAGAGTTAGTTACATAGAGATATTTATAGGACTCAACTAAGAGAGTACAGCTATTAATAGCTAAGAGGGAGGTGCTGTTAGCAAAAGCTAACAGCTCTTACTAAACTGTTTTAACAGTTATACATAGATACACTCTAATATGCAGAGTGGTTACCAAGGTAAAACCATAAATGCAGGGATTACCAAGGCTTGCACGGCATTTCCAGTAACCAAACAATCTAACATCAGAAACTACCTTGGCCCTGCAATCCACTGTGACCAACCTAAAATCATGACTAATGCCAAGGCTTAACAAAAATAACAGCTTGGATTTTGGCTCCATTCCTCTAGGAACAGTGGCTAACAAGGATATAACTGGAGTTCCATGAAACCAATGAGGCACTCCAACATCATAACCAAACCAAAGAACAAAGAGCAAAAATCATCATTCAGAATCAATCCAATAGACTTCCTCACATAATCCAACACACCACCAGAAAGCTCCCCATGCATATTTCTATATGTGCAAACAATCTCTACAATCTTACCAGGAGAAATCAGATCAGACACTATGCTCTTCGGCCTGCCTCTGATTCCATCTTTGCGCACAGGAGTATAGATTATTTCAATGCACGCACCAACATCCTCGAGTGTCAAGTCCAAAAAATCTGCTAATGATAAAAATAAAGCATTTACTTTTGCCATCACAAATAAAGAACACTTGGCCGATAAAACAACAATAAAAAGGTCACCATTGCTACTTAATTTGTCTCGTAAACCATTGTCTTTTACCCTAAACCACTCATGGGTACAATCTCCTTGCTCCCTAAAAAGCAAGCAACAAAATTCCTCATTGGATAAAGTAACTATATAAATAAAACTAAAAGTAGAGAGAAGTTATAAGCAATGGATAACAGAATCCTGACCCTCCAGTATACACAGCATTAAAGTTCAAGCGCTGCCCTTCTATCATTGATCCAAGAAATTCGAGAGAATGACAAGTTGGGGAACCTAAATTAGCAAGTAAAAAATAGTTGACTCATTAAAATTGTCTATCCATGAAAACATAGATGTCTGAGAAAAATCTGTATGTCTTTTTGAACAATATAAAGCTTCAAGAGCACACTAAGAAAATAAGAAATGCTTAGTACCAGGTATTATAGGCCCAATTTGTTCAGACAAAACCATGGGTCCACGAGCCCAATCGCTTCGGACAGGCTCACATGAAACAGAAATAAAGGAGCCAATGTCATCAATTGAGGGCATATACGATGCAACGGTGGCACCCACAATTTCCTTTTTTGTGCCATCTGAACTGGTCTGCATAAAAAAATAGTAAGTTGATCAACCAAATATTTAAATGACAAACTATAAATAGTAGCATCAAGACAGTAACCACAATAAAACAAGATATGGAGGAATGTGCTACTTATGCCACAATTATATGGCAACCACATGGAAGTTTTTGTCTATGGCCCTACTTTATTATTTTACAATATATTAAGGCACTTTCTATAGAATCAGAGCAGGGTGGATGAAATGGCGGAGTGCATCTGGATTGTTGTGTGACTACAAAATTCCCCTTAAGGTAAAAGAAAAATTCTATAGAATAACTGTAAAACCTGCCATGTTATATGGAACTGAATGTTGGTCAACACATAGACAACATGAGCATAAAATAAGGGTAGCAAAAATAAATAAGTTAATGTGGATTTGTGGTTACACAAAGATGGATAAAATAAGAAATGAAGATATTCGGTGAAAGATAACAGTAGTACCGGTGAGTGAAAAAATGAGAGAAGATAGATTGAGGTGGTTTGGGCACATAATGTGAGGGCTAGCAGGAAGCATAAGTACCTATCTTTTGGGGGGCGGGTTACTTTGATTAAATCTGTACTTAACTCGCTACCCATCTTCCTCTTATCCTTTTTCAAGGCTCCATCGAAGGTTATCGATAGATTGATAAGAATTCAAAGGAATTTCTTATGGGGTGGTAATGAAGCCCAAAAGAAAATTGCTTGGGTCAGTTGGAAGTCTATATGTCAATCTACTGATTGTGGGGGTTTGGGTATTAAAGATTTACGCTGTTTCAACACGGCTTTGCTTGGGAAATGGGCTTGGAATTTATTCCACCAGCAGGAGGAGCTTTGGGCACAAGTCCTGATTTCCAAATATGGGGGTTGGAGGAACTTGGAGGCGCCTAGAAGGTCTGGTTACGAATCCATATGGTGGAAGGATCTCAGCTCCATCTGCTGTGCATTTGAGGATAGCAGTGGGCTTTTCAGAGGCAAGAAATGGGTGATTGGCTGTGGGTCTAGGTCTTTGTTTTGGGAGGATGGATGGAAGAATGATGGATTATGCCTGAGAGATAAATATCCAAGACTGTTTCAACTCTCCCTGCAACATCAACATTTAATCTGTTACATGGGTAAGCAATCTCAGCAGGGATGGGAATGGGAGCTAAGCTGGAGAAGATTCTTTTTGGAAGGGGAGGTGGCGTCTGCTGTTAATTTTCTGGAAGACATCCAACATGTTGAATTTCGGTCTCAACAGCAAGATTCTTGGCTTTGGGAGGATGATATAGCTGGAAAATATACAGTCAAGGCTGCGTATAATTTTCTTTGCAGGGAACAGACACCAGCTTGCCAAGCTTTTAAGGAATTATGGAACATTAAAGTCCCTAGTAAAGTGTCTTGTTTTGCGTGGAGACTATTCGGGGACAGATTGCCTACGAAGCGGAATCTAACTAGAAGGAATGTGGATATTGCTGATTTATTATGCCCTTTCTGCAGGTCCGCTAATGAGGATGCGACTCATCTGTTTTTCAACTGTGAGAAAATCAGGCCACTATGGTGGGAAACTTTGTCTTGGTTATCTATTAGTAGTGTCCCACCCCTACATCCGATTGATCACTTCAGTCAACACTCGCTATATTTCCACATAGGGTTATGCTCGCAGAGATGGCTGGTCTGGTGGTTAGCCTTGACATGGGCTATTTGGGGGCACAAAAATACCATCATTTTTAAAAATGGGAGCTTTAATAGTCAAAAGCTGTTGGATGAGGCTCTTTTTTTCTGCTGGTTGTGGTGCAAAAATTTGGAGAAAGGCTGTCACTTGTCTTTCCACGTGTGGGCTTGCAACCTTAGGGATATTTTTTGTAGGCAGGGGAGAGTGTAATTTCTCTCACCTGGTTTGGGGGTTTAGGTCCATCCTGTTTATGGCACCTTAATTCATGTTTTCTATGTATTAGTGTGCCATAGGCTGGTTTTTGTTATCATGGACTGTTTTCTGCTCTCTTTTTGTATCTATCCTTTTTTCTCATATATATAATATATACTTTTGCCGATCAAAAAAAAAAAAAAAAAAAAAACCAAGAGATCGACTCAAAGAGAGGTAGAGGTAGATCAAATATCACCTGGGGAAAGGTAGTTAAGCAAGACTTAATGGAAAGAGATATAGATTGACGGACGGTGTGTCTTCGAATGCAATGGAGAAAAGCTATAAGCTTGGTAAAGGGTTAGACCCGTTGTTATCTCTATGTTCCAAATGATCCCTTTTTAGTTTTTTTCCTCTTCATCTCTCCCATCCTTCTTTCCCCCTTCTTTGCTTTTACCGGGGTTTTTTTTTTTCAACCTCCTCGTATATATCTTTTGGTTCATCTACCACCGACCCTAATTAGTTTGGGTTAAAGGTGTAGTTGATGTTGATGTTGATATTAAGGCAGTTTCTAGAATTTGAAACTAGAAAGATTTGAAAGGAGGAAACTGAAGTTTGTTGAAAAAAATGAACAAAAGAGAAAGAGAAAACAGAAAAGTGTTTCTGAATATTATTTCCAAAATATGAAAAAGTGCTTAAAGCTTTGTACAACTGAGGTATTTATAACCTCTTGATTCTGATGCTAACCCACTAACTGAAAGTAACAGAAAAACCACTAACTAACTGACAGTTGTGCAGAGAGGTACAATAAGCAAAGTGCTAACTACAGCCTTATTACAGAGGGGTGCTGTTAGCAAAAGCTAACAGCACTTACATGTTCTAATATCCCCCCTCAAACTCAAGGGGAAAAATTTTCAGATGAAATATATTTCACATTGAGTTTGTTCTTGAGAAAGTAAAATCTGGCAGGAGAAAGTGGCTTGGTAAGAACATCAGCCCATTGATCCAGAGCAGGAATATGCACAACAGCTGCTTGGCCAGAATTTTTTCTCGTACAAAGAAAACATCTATTTCCATATGCTTGGTGCAACTATGAAACACTGGATTGTGAGCAATAGAAACAGCACTCTGACTATCACAAAAAATAGTAAGAGTAGTGAGAGAAACTTTTAACTTAGTGAGAAGGGCATGAATCCACTTTGAGCTAAACTTTTGTATTCAGCTTCACTGCTAGACCTTGCTGTAACTTTCTGCTTGCGAGACCACCAAGAAATTAAATTGGAGCTAAGAAAAACAGCAAAACCAGATGTAGACCTTCTGTCATCCACATCAGATGCCCAGTCAGCATCACAAAAGGCATGAAGAACTAGAGGCTGACTGATATCAGCAGACATGAACAGAAGCCCATGACCCACAGTTCCCTTAAGATACCTTAAAATCCTCTTAACTGCTGCCCAATGAGACTCAAGAGGAGCAGCCATAAACTGGCAAACCTTATTTACTGCAAAACTGATTTCTGGTCTAGTGAGAGTGGCATATTGTAAGGCACCCACCACTGACCTGAACAAACTAGGATCAGGAAATATATCAGCACCATGTTTAGATAGCTTACAGTTAGAAACCATGGGAGAAGAGATGGAATGAGCTTCTTCCATGTTGGTTTTATGCAGCAAATCACGAATGTATTTGCTTTGGGTCATGAGAATGGAGCTGTTGGACAGATGCTTAACCTCAATACCCAAGAAATAATCCAAATGCCCCAGCTGCTTGAGTGAAAACACATGATTGAGTCTAGTGGTGAGCTACTGAATTAGGACATTAGAGCTTCCAATAATTATAATATCATCTAGATAAAGAGTGTGTGATTGATGGGATTGATGGGTGTCAATCAAAAGGGAAGAGTCACATTTGCTCCCTATGAACTCAAACTGAAGTAGAGTAGACTTTAATCTGTCAAACCACTGCCTTGGAGCTTGTTTTAACCCATAAAGTGCCTTGTTAAGCTTGCAGACCAAGGTTTTATTTGCATTTTCAAAACTTGGTGGTTGTGTCATGTATACAGACTCTTCAACTAAGCCATTTAGGAAAGCATTGTTTACATCAAGTTGAAATAACTCTCACTCATGAGAAAGAGCAAGAGTGAGAACTATTCTAATGGTTACAGGTTTGATTACAGGTGAAAAAGTCTCATGAAAATCAAAACCCTGTACATGGTGGAAGTCCTTAGCAACTAACCTGGCTTTAAATTTTTTGACAGAACCATCAGCATTTTCTTTAACTCTGAAAACCCCCTTGCACCCAACAGCTTTTCTGTTAGCAGGTAGAACAACCAACTCCCATGTATTATTTTTTAACAAAGCATCATATTCTTGTTTCATGGCAGCAAGCCAAGCTGAATCTGCCAATGCTTGTTTCACATTTTTTGGTTCAAAATGAACTAGAAAAAGAGAAGGATGTAGTCAGGGATTATGCAGACCAGACTTGGACCTAGTTTGCATGGGATGACTGTTAACAGGAACAGAACTTGGTACAGAAGCAGATTCAGAAGAGGAATCAGTCACAACAATATTTTCAGAGGAACTATTCTGCACAGACCCAGACTCAACAGTGGTGAATGGTTGAGAAACAGAGGGAAAAACAGTAGGATTAATACCAGAAATAGGAGAAAACCAAGGGGGAACACTGGGAGCAGAAAGAGAATGAGATGAAGAGGGCTGAGGCTGTATAGAAGTAGACAACCTAGCAGGTGAAGACAGATTTGGAGTTAGACTGAAATATGAATCAAAATGTTTTTCAAAACTATAACATTTAGGAAACATTTCAGAATAGGGAAACCTCACCTCATTGAACAAAACATCCTTAGATATGTAAATTCTACTAGAAGGAGACAAACATTTGTAATCTTTATGAGAATTAGAGTACCCTAAAAATAGACATTCTTGAGACCTGAAATTCAGCTTGTGAGTATTGTAAGGTTTGAGAAGAGGAAAGCAAGCACAACCAAAGGTTTTAAGGAACTTAAAATCAGGACTTTTGTGAAAAAGAGTGGTAAGAGGAATGTCAAAGTTAAGAGAGGCAGTAGGAAGCCTATTGATTAGATAGACAGCTGTACTGAAAACATAATCACAAAACTGCAGGGGTAAGGAAACATGATGCAGTAAGGTAAGACCCAAATCCACTATGTGTCTATGTTTTCTTTCAACCACACCATTTTGATGATGAGTGTTAGGACATATAAGTCTATGAGAAATACCATAGGATGATAAAAGAGTAGAAAAAGGCATGTATTCACCCCCCCAATCAGATTGAACATTTTCTATTTTGGTGCTAAGTTGCAATTCAACTTGAGTTTTGAAAGCCTGAAAGACAGAGATGGCTTCAGCTTTGGTTTTTATGGGAAAAATCCAAGTAAATTTCGAATAAGCATCAATGAAAGACACATAGTACTTATAACCAGCAAAGGAGGTTAAATGAGAAGGTCCCCACAAATCAGTAAATTTAAGTTCTAAAGGAGAATAAGTGGAAGTGGAGGGAGAGGAGGGTAATCTATGAGATTTACCCATACAACAAGATACACAAAAATCTGAGACGTTTTTATTAGACTGTGAAATATTTTACAATGATTGAGAACAAGTCTCATTATGACCATTGGGGTGGCCTAACCTATTGTGTCAAACATTGACATTACAAGGAAAGGAAACATCAGATTTTATATTTTTTGAGGATCAGCAGAAGTGGATAAAAGCTGAGGAGAAATATCCTGAAGCTTGAGATTATGAAAGTAATAAAGGCCATCAGCTCCAACTGATCCTTGAAACAAGGTTTTACTTGTTTCCTGAGATTTTACAAGACAAATGTGAGGATAAGAAAACAGAATTATCCTTGACTAATTTACTAACACTTAACAAATTTTTTGAGATGGAAGGAACATGCAGTAATTTTTGTAATTTAAAGGTGAAGTGACTATCATTAAGAGAAATAAAAGAAGAGATACCAGCACCATAAATACCTAATCATTCACCATTGCCAATGAATATTTGATCAGGACCATCAAAGTGATTAAACTGTTTGATATGCTGAGATTCTCCAGTGACATGGAAGCTGGCTCCAGAATCTAGAATCCAGGAGGAGTGATCAGCACCACACCCAGGAGAGGCAGTATTTGTGAGCACAGCACTAGGTTGATTAGGGACAGAGGCTGCAGGTTTCAAATTAGGATTAACCCAAGTGTTAGAAGACTTGGATGAACCAAAAGTATAAGGAATAGGCTAAGAAGTGGCAGGATAAAAAAAAAACTAAAGATTCATGAGGCTGAAAGTGTGTATCAGTCCTGAAATGACACACATTGGTAGTGTGCCCATATTTAAGAGTTAAGACAGATTTGGCACTGAAAGTTGGCAAATTTGCCACTGCCACGTCCTCTGCCAATGGAGATAATTGGAGTCATCAAGCTTTTCAGCAATGGTATTTGGAAAGGAGTGTGAACCCAAACCTGACGGAGCAGAAGCGGAAGCCATAGAAAAACAAGCAACACAAACAGAAACACGAGTAAGGAGAAACCAGAGGTCAGCAAACACAACTGGCCAAACAGGCTCAGCAAAACGCGATTCTGGACAGCAAATCAACCAAAATCAACTTCAAACAGCACAGATAGCTGCGAAAAGAGGAACCCAAGCCCAATCGAGACCAAACGCAAGCACAAGCATGAACAGGAACAATCACGATGCAGGTACTGTCGCGAGCAGGGAGAAAACGATGTTGACTAACGAACAGGTAAAAGAGTCAAAACCAGCTTCAATCAGCACAGATAGCAACAAAAGGAAGAACCCAAGCACAAACGAAGCCAATCGCATGCACACGGATGAACAGGAGCAATCACGATGGAGGTGCAATCGCAAATCAGAGAAAGCGTGAACAGTAACTAACAATCCAAACAGAAACAGAACTGCAACTGAGCACGAACGAGAAATCTGAACAGAACTATGAGATTGAACGAAGGATGCACTGCACGATCAGTGCAAAAATTTTGTTGTTGATACCATGTTGAACAAAATGAACGAAAGAGAAAGAGAAAACAGAAAAGTGTTTCTGAATATTATTTCCAAAATATGAAAAAGTGCTTAAAGCATTGTACAGGTTAGGTATTTATAAACTCTTGATTCTGATGCTAATCCACTAACTGAAAGTAACAGAAAAACCAGTAACTAATTGACAGCTGTGCAGAGAGAGGTATAATAAGCAAAGTGCTAACTACAGCCTTATTACAGAGGGGTAGCTAACAGCACTTACATGTTCTAATAAAGTTAATTTTATTTCTAATTTTATGATTACAAAATGGAGGAAATCACTCATATATATAGACTTTGACATTTAATTCAGGAACCTCAATGTAATATAACCTCCATTTGTGTAATTAACACGAGTCTTACCATAGTCACTTGTTTTCTTTTAACCATAACAACTACAAACATTTGGTAAGAACCCAATAAAGGAGCAATCACTTGACAAGTTGGTTAGGGACATTCCAATACCAAAGGTTTATAAAATATCTAAGAGCAAGGAAAGTAAGAAAATCACCAGCAATTTAAAGTTTAATTAGAAAGATAAAAGCAAGTTCACTATTGTCATTATCAATAAATGTAAGACGAGACCTTACTAGTTCAAACATTCACAAAGTAAAACCTAAGACTTTAATCATAATTAAAACTTATAAATTCATATCAAAGACTTTGATAACAAAAAGTTGAGGTTACAAGTACCCTAAGCCAGCGGTAAACTGAATCTCCCTCTTCACCACCCCAATACTTTTTTTCAATTCTTAAAATTGTTCCTTCAACAGCATTTCCAACTATGTGTAACGAAAGCAATCTTGGGCTTCCTGTTCACCAAAAAAAAAAAAAAAAAAAAAAAAAAAAAAAAAAAAAAAAAAAAAAAAAAAAAAAAAAAAAAAAAAAAAAAAAAAAAAAAAAAAAAAAAAAAAAAAAAAAAAAACTTCACTGAATGAGAATAAAAATATACAGCAAATAAAATGACCTTAGATAAAGCAAAAAGGCATCAACAACTCATTCAAAAAAGTTAAGCAAATCTTATCTATTACTATTATCAAGCATACAGTGTGGATGAAATCATTCAGTGAGATGGGAGAGTTCAAAGTATCATATTCTCATTTACGTTTTGCAGATAATAACTTCCAATTAGAATATTTGAGAAGAAAACCATGTGACTAGTCAAAACAAATATATATATTTACACTACATACTATATTAATTACATGAGAAATATTGCCTAAATTAGACATAATCCCTAATCATCTCTAAGACAGAACCGCTAATAATACTCAAATTCATTAACTTAATCTTGCATTTGGATCTTAGATCATTCAGGATCCTTTTCCACACACTGTTTTTATCTGTTTCTTATTTATCACTCTTCATAACATTCTACCTTAATAGCTTTTTTCGAGGTCTAAGCTCCCTTGTTTGTCAATGCTTTTGTTTGGACATTGGAATTTGATATATTAGGATTAACTCTGTTGACTTGCACAGACTAACAAACCTAGAGCCATTTTCCCAAATTTGGCATAGTGCTTCATAAACTCACTAGAAATAATGTAAATAGGGTAACTATGGGCTAAATGTGTTCAATACATGATTGTCAAACTCACAAAACTTGGGCAAGTTTACGAATCCAGTGTCAAAAAAATGTGCTGCCTCACTAGGAAAATTGGACCTTGTCAAACTCAGGTAGACTCAGTTGGAATTGTACAAAATTGGTCAAACTTTCAATCCCACACCCAATTCAACGAGTTTGCTTTAAGTAGACTCAGGTGCAGCCACAGGCACTAAAAGGCCAAAAATAACTACTTTGTAGGCTTTCTCCCATTTTGCTTAATTTGTTTCAGTCCTATGATTGCTTCCTCGATTCCTCTTTCCATGACACCATTTTCCAGCATTGTATGCCTTCAGAATCAGCATCTAACCAGTGACCATTGTGCATTTATTTCTGAAACCAGACTATGGCAACACCAATCTCTCCTCCAATAACCCACTCACGTGCTTCAAACCCATCCCTTCAAGCTCAATCCCTGTGATCTGGGTGACAAATATGACAGTTTAGTTACTTGCTTGGTTGTGAAAAGGCTGCAAGTGCTTCATTGCTTGGCAGCCAATCTGAGACAGAATATTGTGAACAAGGTATCTCTGGCCTCAAGGTGAACAAGGTATCTCTGGCCTCAAGGTGAACAAGGTTCCTTTGTTCTTATTATTCTTTTATCCAGGAACTTACAGCAATAATTGAGAATTGAGAACATCAAAATTGTGAACTTGTCACTAATAGTTAACCAGTGTGTTTCATTAAGAAATTAGAATATTAATTATGGAAACATCAACAATGGGTTTTTTTAATATTTGGTAAGTAATTACATGTTGAGTCCACAAACCCTCCACCAGTGTAAGTAAGACTCTGAAGTTTGACTACCTTATTATGCAATTATAGTAACTAGAGTAACTACAAATCCTTGTATCCAAGACCCATAGTATATGCAGTATCCTCCAGTGTAATTGAGTCAATTTTCATTGTCTCTTGTTTGTCTTTGTCTCAATAGCTCTGAAATAAATGACTGCCTCAGTTTGTTTTGCAGGGTAGCATGGCAGCTTTTGTGTAAATTATTCAGAAATTTTAAAGAGTACTTGACATGTCTACCTAATTAACAAGGCATGTTTATATATAACTTCCCAATAACAATAAGCATGAATAGGAGAAGAAAAATAAGATGATAAATTAAGCTTCTCCCATAAGTCCCATAAGTTGAAATTAGCTTATGTAAGCTAATTTATAGAAGTTATCTTGTTTAGCTTCTCCAGAAGCTGTATCCATAAGTTAAATTTAAAGCTTAATTGATTTTATCTTTTTATTATCTTCTTCTATAAATGCTTGTTAAAAAGTTTATCCAAACAGGGCCCAAGTCATGTTCCTAATTCAATGTAAATGCTCTTTAGGTAGAAAGGATAGTGAGCCTTCACAATATTTGCTTTAGGTATAGTTTGGTATACTTGGAAGAAGCATAATACCAGAATTTGTAGCAATATTAATCTCCCTCCACATATTTTATGGATAGACTTGTTTTCCTCCAAATAAATATTTAAAGTTTTTCCTACATTATACTTGCAAAAGGAATGTACTTCTCTTCAACGCTGGTAATTTTATGTATAATTTCTTTTTGTTGTAACTTATGGAAGATGGAGTATTCTTGAACCGCCAGTTTTTGTATCTTTTATCTCAATAGGTACTTCTGATATTAAAAATCTCTGGTATCCATGTCATTAATGAGAGTTTCTTTTTGTATTATTCAAAAATAATAGACCAAATATGAATTCATATTCTGCAGCATAGTCCCATCAATGTGTTACCAGGGCGAACGCGCTCCTGGCCCATGCAAATTCTTAGGTCACCTACAATACTGTCATCACGTACTGGAGTACACCGGAATGAGATGAATTTTCCAATGGCTTCTTTGGTAATACGATACTGCAGTCCTGAAACCCCTGGTATCGAAGAACCCGAATCACCTTCAACCTGCACACACATACCAGAACAGAAGACATTTAGAAAATAAATTTTCAATTTAAAGGAAATTTTGGTCACTAATAGGAATACATTTCTATTTATTTCAGTAGGTCAAATCTGCACCTCTGACCCTTTTTACTCGATTAAATTTTTCAATAGTCAATCCATTTTATTCTCTTCCACTAAATGCAACAAAAACTAGGGCTAAAACAAAGTAAAACGCACGAGACAAACAAAGTTACCCAGAAAGTATATTAAGGAGCTTTCAATCAATCATAAGGAAAACACTGAATGTCCACCCAAGAATTTTACAACCAGCATCCACCCATACACTTGATAAACTACATATGTAATTTATTTATTTTTTTGAACGGCAAAATTAGTGTGTGTATATATATATATAAAGGGGAAAAGTACAAGAAGTACTAAATCAAGAACAGAAGAGGCAAGTCAAAACAAGACCTTTGGCAAACTAATACATGAAAAGACATGAATTAGGGTGCCAAAAATCACAGCCATAAAAGAAAACCCCAAAACTAATATATGTAAATATGGTTAACTTCACTTCAAATTAAGAATAAAAGAATATGATTGTATACAACTACTGATTTGGTTAACATCAATCACTTCTAAGGCACAATTAACTACTATTAAGTCATTTCAATAACCTCATAACACAATTAACCACTTTAGTAGAAATTTATTATAGGAGTTCAAAAAATAAATATTACTAATTCAAATAAATGCATAAGAAAAAGATCATTATTAAGCTTTAGTAGATATGAACTCAGAAAAAGCAATCACTAAACGTCAAATATTCTAGTATACATAGCAAAAATGGAAAGGCTGGTATAGTGAATAGGAATAGAATGCTTGGTTTATAACTATATTTAGCTCAAAAGTCAAATCAGGCAATTCTCAGGTAATTACCGTTGAGTTTTGGTGCATATTTTGAAAAGTACCATATATGAGCAAGAATTTACATTGTTGCTAAGATAAGGATTGGACTCTCATAACATTAATTGAATAAATTAGACATAAACTGTGGAACATTAATGTAAGTAAATACCTCGTGAATATACCAACTGTATATGCTCTTTCCTTCATGACCTCCAACATATCCATATGAAGCTGTCAATATTTCATCTTCACTGTAATCTCCAATGATAGATAAGAAATTCAAGCTTGGGGGAAGAGCTGTAAGAAATGCAGAAAGTTGTTATGATAGATGCTTATAGGAGTATACTTACTCGGTGTAATGTAGCTTTTTCTTTCTCTGTAAGCTAAAGCTGTAGGTCTAACTATAGTCAGTAGTTATATTGTTGTTAGTTAGGACAGCTGTGTTACAGCTGTCACTAACTAACTTGGGTTAGTTGACAGTTACACTAAAGTGTAACCAGCTTCAAGCTGGGTTGAATTTCCTCAATAAGAAATCTCTTACATTTTCTCTCTTCCCTCTTAAATCTTTTAATGCTGATTTGAAAATAAATAAATGTGAAATTTGAGGAAAAAAACAGTTTATGTAGATTATGGGATTTATTTTCCTGTTACCAAAAGGAATTAAATTCTCAACAGATCAAGAACAAATGGGAGTGAGAAGAAACAAGTACACCTACTCTCAACTGCTTTATCAGATATTACAAATGCGGGTTCACCGGAATCACCATCAGGAGTCATGGGCGTAAATTTTGCCACAATGTAATAGCCAACAGCTCCAAGAGGTATGCGGAATGCCTGAATAGGTCAAAAACCCAACAAAAAATTGAAACTAAATGTATAGGGGGAAAATGGTGCCATGTATTTGAAGATTCATTTGTATCACTATAGGATGCCCCCCCCCCCCCCAAAAAAAAAAAAAAAAAAAACCTACTTTAGCAATTTTGGAAGTACTTAATGCTTCAAGACTGCTTTCATCCAAAGTTGACGAACATGTTTTATACCACTGAACTCTGCTGGATCCTTCAGTTCCTCCAGTTACAATACCAGATGCAGTGATCTTGCTATTCTCTCGTAGATCACCAATTATTTTGACATTCGTTACTTTTGGGGGTGCTGAAAACAAAACAAAGCATCATAGCCATTCAAACTGTCAGTATAAATCAGCCGCATTTGAATTTTTTAAAATCATCACCAGAAAACATTTTATCATGTTACCAAAAGAATGGAAAAGAACTAAACACATGAGCAATAGAGTATAAACATAATACATTAAAATTCTTAGAAAAATTAATGCTGCTGCGTCAAGTATATAAAAATTATTGTCAGAATGCAAAGTGTGAAAGGTTGAAGCCTTCTTTTGTAGGATGGACACACAAAAAATCCAGAGGAAGATATGAAACTGAGGACAATCAATATAAAGCAAGAAGAGCATAGAGAAAAGAAAATACTAATAATTCCCTTACAATAGAAGGATCAAGCATATCAATATGCTGAGATCAAAGCAAGATGAATAACTCAAACCTATCAGAGTAAAAGTAGCATTAGATTGTCCAGAGCCAACAATCACACATTAATTGAAGATGAGTGTCAAAGACTAACTCTCCCAATGGCTTAACTTAGTACGTGGAGGCTCAGGATGGTTTTGTAAATCCATTACACACCATCATGTGTTGATATATAGATATAATATATATATATATATATATATCATTTTTCTGCTTGATATGTTGACAATCAATAGGCTCTTTGCACCTTGTATTGATATTTAAAGATTGAGTCAACAAGGAATGACCTCCTGACAACTGTACACAGAAGCTTTCATATAATGCCGAAGGATTTCTATCTTCAATGTGCGTTCAGTGAATCCTAAGGAACATTTCTGTCAACTTTCCTTCTATTATTTCAGCGGGCTATGTGGGCAGAGATGGCTAACGTGGTGGATAGCACTGACATGGACTATTTGGTAACATAGAAACAGAATTATCTTCCAAAATGAGTCTTTCAACATTCACAAGCTAATGGATGATGCTAATATTCATATGCTGGATGTGGACTAAGAATTTGGAGAAAGGGTTTAATATTCTGCTTCATGTTTGGTCCTGTAATCTGGGGGAGTCTTTTTGTTATCAGGGGAGGGTATAACTTATAGTCTTAGTTACCCCTCTCTGTTTTGGGGGTTTCTCTTCTGTTTCAGCTAGATTTTTGGCACCCTAATCCATGCCTTTTCCATGTATTAGGTTGCCAAAGGTCTTGTTTTGTTTTTGCTTCTTCTGTTTTTACTTTAGTACTACTTGTACTGTCTCTCCTTTTTCTATCATATATATATATATATATATATATATATATATATATATATATACACACACACACACACACACACACACACATTTTTGCCGATCAAAAAAAAAAAAAATAATGCCGAAGGCCAAATCTCCTAAAAGCTTAGGTTGTTAGGTGGAGGCCAAGGAATGGCTTTACACCTCTAAAAATGAGAAATTGATACAAAGAACTTAATACCATTCAGAGACTAAAAATGGCACCAGCTACTAGTAAAACATTATGTAATGGCACTGACAGAGAAAACAGAACCAAAGTACAGGAGACATTGCTAATAGTCATCAAGGTACCTTGTTTCACAACAGGAGACATTACTGAGATAGATTTTCCTTCCTGACCTGAAAGATACACTACCGTATATATTACAAAAACACATCACAAGTATTTGGAAAAGATATATTCACCAAGTCTGGATGCTAACCTTCAAAATTAATGGGTATGTACACAAAAGCTAAACAACAACCAACATCTTCTTTGGTCAAGGTATACTCAGATGTACCCGCTAACACTAACAAAAAACCTCTGCAGAGATTTGCCACAATTAAACAAGAGAAAAGAGCTTAGTAAAGTGCAATAAGGGACTAAAGAAAATAAAATTATAAACAAAATAAAAGTAGGAAGGATCCCCAAAGCATTGTAATAAATGCAACAACACACTTTCAAATTTGCAAAAGCACAGATCAAAAGTCTAGAATAAGAGAATTTATTTTTTAACTTGATACTTCCATGCCCTTCAGTGAAGCACAATGAAGAAAATACTGACCCAGAATCCCTGTTTTCCCGCAACCATTCAAACTTGCTAGGACCTTCCCTTCCACCAAAATAATCACCTACTCCTTTGATGGTACTTCCCTCAACAGCATCTCCAACTATTTTCACATTACTGACAGAAGGAGGAGCTGCCATATGAGAAAAATATGACAATCAGAAAACAATTAGACAGTAGCATGAGCTGGTTCAAGAATATTAGTGACTCCATGATCTCACTTATCTAATTTTGAATCATTGCCAACTTTATACTTCCCTATCATATAATTAATCCGTTCAGTTTGGACTATGAGCATTTTTTTATTTATATTCCCCAATTTTTTTTCAACTCAATTAACTCCCTCTAGTTTTAAAATTAATTCAATTCAGTCCCTTAGTCAATTTTCTTTTACCTAAAACACTCCAAGTATCATTTTGTATGGTACATCAGGTTTAAGAACTTTAACAACTTTCCACTCCATTGGTGCAATTATCAGAACTTAAAATGGGCCTCAAATTATCACACAAAAATGATTTTTCAATCATAACTCATAAGAACCTGTTGTTTATATAAGAATTGGTTCTTACAGCAGGAAGCCATGTCAGCCTCCACCAATAGTGATTCTCAGTATCAACAGATTCTTAAACTTAAGAACCTCACAAGAACTGTCATTGGAGATGCTCTAATTTAATAATAATCAAACCAAACAGGAAGTAAATTAACAGATCAAGGCAAAGTTAAAGCCAAATTACTTCTTTTTTTTTTTTGCTCAGCAAAAATAATATATTATATATATGTAAATGAGAAGTTACAAGTATAACATATGAAAATGTACAACCTATCAGACAAAACAGACCAGAACCGTGGCTAGCTAATACATGCAGAGAGCATGGATTAGAAAGCCAAAGATCTAGCTGAAGATAGGCTCAAGCCCCACCAAAAAAAGATACTCTGTTATACCCTCCCTAAAATACAAAAACCCTCCTTAATATTGCTAGACCAAAAGTGGAAAGGAATAGAAAATCCTTTCTCAAGGGTAGAAAGCCAAGACCAGCAGAAAAATAATGCATCTTCCATCAGCTTTTGTCCATTAAAGCAAGCATTATGGAACACAATCTGATTCCTATGGTGCCAAATGCACCATGATAGGGCTAACCACCAGATCTGCCATCTTTTAATCAAAAGACCATTGATAAACAATATGCGTGCTGGAGAAAATGCTGTTTTGGTTTTAACGGGAATACCCGTTGAATATTTATCCAGCTCATCGACTCCCACCACAGCGGCAGAACCTTACGACAACTGAAAAAGATATGTGACGCATCCTCTTCAGCATCCAAGCAGAAAGGACATCTGTTATCAAGTAGTAGTACATTCCTTCTACTTAGATTGTTTTTAGTAGGTAAACGGTCCCTCAAAAGTCTCCAAGCAAAGCACAATACTTTGCTAGGAACTTTTAGCTTCCACATCTCTTTGAACACCATCTCCTGATTCTGAAAATTTGCCTCCTTAGTCAGCAGTCTATATGCACTTCCCACCGTATATGTCCCACTCGGATCATCCTCCCAGCTCCAAGAATCCTGCAGCTGGGCATGTGGCTGTATATCTTGTAGCTCTTCTATAAATCTTATAACTGTTTCTACCTCGCCCTCCATGAAACACCTCCTCCACCTAAACTTCCACTCCCAACCGTTATTGGAGAAGCACCCCATCTGTTGGACACTATTCATCTGCTGTTGGGAAATTAGAAATACTCTAGGGTACTTCATCTTCAGTGTGACCCCGGCCTCCCTCCTATCATCCTCCCAAAATAACACCCTAGACCCACACCCTAGTCTCCACTTAACATGGTTTCTAAACCACCCCTCCTCAACATTTAATCTACAAATGCTAGTCATGTCCCTCCACCAAATTGACTCACAGCTAGTTCTTCTTGATTCATCCAACGCCCTCCAGCCGCCATACTTTGATTCCAATACCTTTGCCCATAATTCCCCATGATTATGAAAAAGGTTCCACCTCCACTTTCCAAGCAAAGCTAAATTAAACTTCCCAATGTCCCTAATACCCAAACCTCCATTCTCCTTTGATTGACACACTTCGGACCACCTCACCCAAGCAATCTTCTCCTTATCCTCCTCACCACCCCATAAAAACCTTCTCTGCAACCTCGTCAATTTGTCCGACACCTTCTTAGGTACCCTGAAAAAAGAAAAGAGGAATATAGGGATTGAATTTAGGAGAGATTTTATGAGAGTCACTCTACCCCCAAAAGAGAGATATTTTTGTTTTCACTTAGCTAATTTCTTCTCACATCTCTTAACTAATGGAGCCCATGTCTCACCCCGTCGTGGATTAGCACCAATAGGAACCCCCAAGTATGAAAAAGGTACAAATAACACCCCACAATTCAGATAAGTAGCAGCACTGTTAATCCATTGAGAATTTACACCAAACTCCCCAAAACAGCTCTTTGCAAAATTAATTTTCAACCCCGACACCAATTCGAAGCTTCTCAGTAAAACTTTGATAGTTTGCACATTTGCCATCGTTGCATCCCCAAAGAAAATGGTATCGTCTGCATATTGTAACAGACTAATGTCCACATTTTATGAACTTAAAATTCAGTCCATCCGGCCCAAGGCTCTTGTTGCTCCCACATTCCCAAACTGCATCCCTAACTTCCTTCACATTAAAACTTGCCACCAGCATGTTGTTCTGTTCTTGACCGATAGCTTTAAACTGAACCCCATCTAATGTAGGCCTGATCCGCATTGGTTCTTCAAATCTCTTCATGAAAAATGATCTAATTTCCTGTTTGACCCTACCAGGCTCCTCCAGCCAACGCCCATCAGCATAAACACCCTTAACCAGGTTATTTTTTCGCTTCCAATTTACTGTCATGTGGAAAAACCTAGAATTGCAGTCTCCTTCCTTGATCCATCTTGTCCTTGCCTTCTGCCTAAGGACTGAAGCATGTGAAAGTGCAGCCTCCCACACCTCTACCTGCAGGTGTTTTCTCTTGTTGATTTCTGCCTCATCTAGCTGTCTTGTATCACCTTCCACCTCTAACTTGTTGAGCTCCATCTCTGCAGTGGCTAATCTTTTCTGGGGATCACCATAATGTTGTTTATTTCACGTTTTAAGGATCTGTTTCATTCTCTTAATTTTTTCTTTTAGCACATAACCACCCCAACCAGGAATGATGCTTGAATTCCAACCTTCTGTAACCACATTTCTAAATGATTTATCGCCAAACCAACAGTCCATCACCCTAAAAGGTTTTGGGCCCCAATCAGCAGAAGACACTCTCAACAGAATGGGGCAGTGATCTGATAAGTTACGGTCTAGAGTAAGCTGAATTGTGCCTTGCCATTTCACCAGCCAATCCATAGAAACAAAAGCTCTGTCCAGCCTGCTTTTTGCAGTCCCATTAGGTAGATACCAAGTAAATTTTCTTCCAATGCTTGGCGCCTCTTCAATTTCCATCTCTGCAATCCATTCATTGAAATCTCTTATTAATCCAGCGTCTGAATTTCTGTGACATATCCCCATTCTTTCCGATTGCTTTCTGATCTGGTTAAAGTCTCCTATAACACACCAAAGGCCCCCTAAATTTCCACATCTCAGTTGGCTAATCTCCTCCCAAAGAATCCTTTTCGCAGCTGACTCACACGGTGAATAGACATTCACAATACAAACTCTGGCACCAACTGCAGCCCATATCCCTTCCAGATATACAAACCCCTTTCCCAGTACCTTCTTTTCAATTTTAAAAGCATCCCCGCTCCATACACACAGTAATCCTCCAGCACTATTGTCAGCTGGTTGATACACCCAGCTGACATCACCATCACCCCAAATTGCTTGGCACACTGTTCTGTCTATTGTTTCTTTTTTGGTTTCTTGTAAACATAACATATCCACCCTCTCTCTATGGACCATTTTCCTAATAGATGCCCATTTTATTCCCCTCCCCAGCCCTCTTACATTATATGATAAGATCTTCATCACAAACATCCCTAATACCCTTCATGAGGACCTCATTCCTATCTCTTTCTTCCAAGTCATTCATCATCTTAATCATAGCATCCTGATTACTACAGCTTGTACCCAGCATAGATGCCAAAGCCCATTCCTTGTCAGGTTGTTTTTCCCATACTGCGTTCATAGGGCTCCTTACCTCCTTGCCACCAGAGAGTAATTTAGTTGGCCTTCCTCCCCCATCTACTGAATCCTTCAGACCATTGCTGCCCTCCATTGTAGGGGATTTTTCGAAACCAGAGGTAAACATCTGAGTTCCTTTGTCTGTAAATTGTTGTGGGCCTAGCCCAATGTTAGACATAGAGCTGTTTTTATCTACTTCCTTCTTTTTGCACCCTTTACTTCTTGAGTAAACCTTCAGTTTTGGGTCAGGCCCATTATATTTGAAACCCTCCATCCCAACTTTATCACATGACTGTTCCCCACAAATTATGGGTCTCGGGCAGGTCCTGCACATGTTCTGAACCTTTGACCCAGCTATTGTCAACATCTCATCTGCTACAGGGCTCTTTGACTGAAGCTGATCCCCTCCTTTTCCGCTATCGTTGCTATTACTGATACTATCCTCCAGCCTACAAAAAGCTTGGACTGAACTTTCTCCTTTCTCCCAAATAGTGTAACCAGCGTTTGCTTTTCCCGCTGTCACACCTAATGCCCGTACCTCCCAAACCTCATCTCTTCGATCGAGGTCCTGCCATGGCCGTTCCATTATTTGCTTTCCATCCCCCTGCGTCATGGTCTCCTGTGCACCTCTATTATCCAACGGTTCTTGTTCGGGGCAAAGACCGCTAGTCACATGTTGGCCTTTCGCGTGTACGTGAGTTTCATCTCCTCTCGTCCCAGCCACCGCCGATGTTGTCGTCGATGTTTCCGGTACCGTCGTAAACTCCTCCGTACCCTCCTCGGATGGCTCGCTTTCGTCTAAGTGGCTTTCATCAGACGTTATCACATCTGACGAGTAACCATCGAGGCCATAGTGGCATCTACAAGTGCTGAATCCGGTCTCCTCGACGATAGCGATGCTGTATTCTACTCCATTAATAGATGCCATCACCTTATGGTTAATCAGAGGGGGTAGTGGTGTCTTAATGAGGACCCGTGCTCTATCCAAGTGATGGAGGTCCTCTGTATTATCATCCACATCCACCAGTTCACCCACCGCTACCACAATCTTGCCGATGGTCTCCATTTCCCAAGCGTGGAGTGGGATACCCCAACACTGTACCCACACGAGCCTGTATCCTACCCTCAACGACAGGCTCCACTTTTCCAGAGAGTGGAACATAGACATGTTTCCTTGTATTGTACCTTTGCATAACTCCTCTGCTGTTGCGTCGCTAAGGCCGGAAAGTATCACCATGTCATTACCCAAGTATTTGGGTTTGATGTCTTCTCCCCCGTCCTACAAAAGCTCTTCCTCTAGTCTGTCAAACGCCGTCAGCTTCTTCAAACGACCAACCCAAGCGTCATTGAACCATCTTCTCTCCATTGGGACAACTAGTTGTATAGTCGAGTGAGAAGCTGTCAGCTTCATCTGCGCTTGAGTCCATCTCTTTACAGGGGTATGGTGGTTCATGGTAACCGCACGTGCATATGAGACTCCTTGAGGGTGAATATTATGGAAAGGAGTGTGTTGAAAAGGAGTTTTAGTCTTCAAATGCTTAGTTCTCTGCCATTCATCAACTTGTTCTTTTCCATAGCGCTTCTCTCCAACCATCCTCTGCTCCTTTTGGTACCCCACTCCAGCTGTTATTGACCTCTGTCCAGATCTACCATGTTTGGGAATATTTGCGTGTAATTTTAAGCCCCCAATAAACAAACTGTCCAGTTGCCGCTCCAGAAGACCAACGTCACCGACCGCTTTAAAACGCGCAAAACCATACCTTCGACCACTCTTGTTCCTGTTTTTTGCAATATAGACTTCCCTAACGTCACCCCACCTTTTGAATTGTAACCACAATTCCTTTTCCCCGATATCTTCAGGGAAATGGGTAAAGTAGAAAGATGAAACATCTTTTGCATCCCTCCAATTACTCCTCCCGCTACCATCTCGGTGTTGTTCCTCTACATTATCGTGCTGCTGTCCAGACCTGAACCCAGGGTTATTCTCTCTGTACCTATTTCTTTTCCTAACTCTCACCCACCCAGTGTTTCTCTCACTAACACTCTCTCTCATCTTACTTGCTAACAATAAGAAATCATAATTATTATTGACCATATATTCTAAGAGCTAAATATGTTAATGAATCTAGATTAGTAGTTTGGCAAAGGCTATCAAGCATATTCCAAACAGAGCTACATGAAAAGTAAAAGAAAAAAAAAAAAAAAATCAATCCTTACCAGCTTTTACAAAATCTGTATATTTGTATTGAGGTTCTCCTTTGGCACCTTCTTCTGTTACTGGCGTGTACATGAAAACTAAACTTGAATCAACATCATCAATGGTTAACTGATATTCTTCATCTTCTGCCCCAACAATGACCACAGGACTGCTGTTCCACTTCCTCCGTAACCAACTAAAACAAGAAACAAGACAAGATAAATGGGATAGTAGCATCACACCATTTTTATAACAAAAAATATTTTGTACATAGTCTTATACTATACAAATGATACAAACAGACACATGTACAAATACAAGAAATGTCATCTCACCTAGCAACACCTCTTCCTGGAGTTCCACCGCACCATGCAACCTTAGCACAACCCTTAATGATACTTCCTTCTACCAGTTCCCCATGCACTTCAAGATTTACAACCTTCGGAATTCCATTCCCTGGAGAAAATAGAAGTGAAAAATTATTCATGATGCATGAAGAATGTACATATTAAGAAATTATTAAAAGAACAGGACATTGATATGGAACCCTGAAATCAGGCAGTTCCTTTTTGAGTCTTTGACCAGTAAGAACGACACATCAGTCAACAATAATTCAATAAACTTTAAACAGTTTAATAGAATACATCATAAAATAATAGATAGCTCATATTTTCTCTGCATTTAATGATAGGGAAATTAATTAGGAAATCACACACTTAATACAAGAAGGATGGATAAAATGGAGAAAAGCATCAGGATTATTTGTGATCACAATGTACATACCAAGCTCAAAGGCAAGTTTGATTGTACAGCTATATGTCTGATACACTCTGGTAGGCAATGTTGTTGGGCTTTGAAGAAGCAACATGAGAAAAAGGTAGTAGTAACAAAAATGCGTGTTAAGAAGGATGTGTAGAGAGTAGACACGAGAAAGGATAAGATATGAAACGATTGTAAACGAGATCTTGGTATAACACCAATTAAGGGAAAGATGACAAAAATTAGTTAAGGTGGTCTGGACCGTACAAAAAAGGCCACTAGAAGCACTAGAGAGAAAAACATATTGCATGGTTTTTAGCCATGTGAAAAGGGAGGACACCAAGAACAATAGGAAACTTATTACAGATCTCATAGTAAATAATATCTCTAAAGATTTGGTCTTTAACCAAGGCAAATGTTGTTGTGTGATTCATGCAACCAACTTAATATAGTGGAGAAAGGCTTTTGTTGTATATTTTTTCTCTACATTAAATTTTGATACATAAACAATGTATTCACACTATTAATTTTTAAAATATTTTACCAAAAGTAAAAAATTATGGTTGTGAACCTTCTAATCTATCTTCTCCCTTGTTAGTCTCTACTATTTCTCATGTCATATAAACTCCCCACTTCACCTCTTATTTCAACTCTTGCTTCCTCTTTCACCTCTTGCTTCAGCTCCATCCCTTTCTGTCTTACCCCTGCTCAATACCAATCCACTCCAACTCATCTAACTCCTCTAAGGTAGTATTTTGATAAGGGATTTCATATTTTTAAGGAATTTAAAATGCATGGAAATTTAATTATTTCAATTAAATTCTTTCATTTTTAAAATCATTTGTTTGGATACAACAATTAAAATTTCCTATATTTAAAATTCTTTGTTTATACAAAATATTTTAATTTACATCATATGTAAATATTAAAAAAGATCCCTTTTACTATTCAATTGCAATCATACATGTTGGAAAGCCACCTTAATTATGGTCCCCCCCCTCAGCTCACCTTAGTTGTTGCAGGTAGGCCTAGGCTTATGGGGGGTGTTGGAAATCTCACATCGACTAGTGATACGGTCGAGTTATAAGTAAGTCTCACCTTATCACATCCCCTTATTACATCCACAGCTTCTCTGAATTTTTCAATACCCTTCCATGTGCTCTTTAAACAATTCCCTGGGTACAATTATCTAAAAACATTTGGTTGTTCTTGTTTTCCCTTACTCAGACCCTATAATAATCACAAACTGGACCTTTAGGTCTCATGAGTGTCTCTTCTTGGGTTATTCTACTTCCCATCAGGGATACAAATGTCTTTCCCCTTCTGGTAGTATCTTTGTCTCTAAAGATGTTGTATTATTTAATGAATCTAAATTTCCCTATGCTACTTTATTTGAGCCGTCTTCTTCTCTTAATAAATTATCTTCATCCTCCACCACTTATCAATTTCCATCCATACCAATCATAGCTACTAATCCTCAGCCTGATCAATCAGTATCTGCTGCTGTTCCTCTTCAGTCAGATTCTGATACTGCTCCTGTTCAGTCAGTAACTGATGGTATATCTGATCAATCAGAAACTGATACTGTTCCTGTTCAGTCTTCTGATACTGAGCAAACAGATTCACCAGTGACTGATAATGCTGTCATACCCTATCCTTCTTTTCCTTCATCATCAAACATTAATACAACAGAACCTTCATCTTCAAACACTCTCCCTTCTCCACCTAGACCAGCCAATACTCACCATATACAAATTAGATCCAAATCTGGTATTCACTTACCAAGAATAAATCCTTCCCTTCTTTTAACTCATAGTGAACCAAAGAGTGTGAAACAGGCCTTGACTGATCCAAATTGGCTTTCAGCCATGCAACTAGAATACGAGGCTTTGATGAAGAATCACACTTGGGATTTAGTGCCTCTTCCATCAAACAGAAAAGCAATTGGTTGTAATGGGTTTTCAAGGTCAAGGAAAATGCAAATGGCTCTATCAATAAGTTTAAGGCTAGACTGGTTGCCAAAGGTTGTAATCAAGTTTAAGTCTTTGATTTTTCAAAAACCTTTTCTCCAGTAGTGAAACCTGTCACTATTAGGCTTATTTTAACTCTAGTAATCACAAATCAGGGGATTCTTGCTCAGCTAGATGTAAATAATGTCTTTCTTAATGGCTTGCTTAATGAGACTGTTTCTCATGTCTCAACCCCCTGGTTTCCAACAATCAAATTCTTGGGACGCAGCTTATACATTTGTTGGGAAACTTCACTTAGTGTCAATTGGTTTTAAACTAAAATCTAACAATAGGGTACAGTCTATATACTTATTGGACAACTTTACTTAATGCCAATTGGTTTTTTAAAGATAGAATCTAACAGATTCAGACTCTAATTCAAGAGCTCAAGGTTTTGGTTTTCACTCCTATCATCTACTCTGATAACCATAGCATTGTTTCCCCATCATATAATGCAGTCCTTCACTCAAGGATGAAACATATGGAACTGGATCTGTTTTCTCAGAGAGAATATCGTTGAAAAGAGCATCAAAGTCTAGTACATTCCTGTTCAAGATGAGTATGTAAATATTCTGACCAAGGATCTATCTTCATACAGATTCTGTGAACAGCCTGACAAACTGTGTTCTTGATCAATTTTTATGGACAAATTCACACTGAATTTGATGGGAGAATATTAGAGTAACAAAGCATGTCAGTCACATTTCTGTTAAGCCGTTATTACAGTTGTCAGATAGAGAGTTCAATGGTAAATTCTCAAATCACAAAAGTATCACAGAACACTGAAGTTCAGTCAATTTAAACTGTTATGTTTACAGTAATAATTTATCCACAACTGTTTTCTCTCACTTTCTTACCCTTTTTCTCTCATGGTTTCTAATTGGCACCTTTTCCCCTTTGTAATCCTTTGAGTGTATAATATATACACACACACACACACACACATACATACACCTGTTATAAGAATGGAAATCCATAAAGCTAAGAAATTTGACAAAAGGAAACAAGTTATTTGATACTATTTCACACATCTTGATGCCTACAAAGTGCAGTGCACAACAAAGCTTCAGCTCCCTCGTGCATTTAGATTTTAAATTCAACAAGGATGTTTGATAGCATATTTGGAAAATGCATACAAACAATAACAAAGAGAATATAAATGGTTTTGCTTCAAACAACAATGAAAGCAAACAGGAATATGAAGAATACAAACAAAAAAATAAAAAAGGAATCCACAGTACATCATTTGAAGTAAATATCATGTGCACTTACACAGCTTTATGCTAATAAGATTGTGGGTCACTTTATTCCTATCAGGTTAATTAGGATCTAAAAACTTTAGCTGTTCATCTAAATTATACATTGCATACAGACACAAGACAAGCCTACCTCGTGAAATACGAGGAGAGATGGCAAATATAGGAGGATACACCATTTCTCCTAAAGTGAGAGAGCATTCCACTTTCAGAACTTTACCAATGTCATCATGCTTTGGCCAGTAAACCTAAAAATCATACAAATGTATGAACACAAATAACATGAACAAATATACAAAGAAACAAAAATATGAAGCAGTGATAATGATGTAATCAACTCATTACCTCATCAGTAGCATCTGGAATAGGGATAAAATTTGAAAGTGATATATCACCACAAAACCATTGATATTTTAAAACTAATGGTGGGTCTGTACTGGCTGCAACATCATGAATAATTGTGAAATGACAACGACACATATCTTCTTCCACAGGTTTATCTATGGAGGCTTCTTTGAGAAAAAAATCCAGAGGAATATGGTCCTTCCATTTCTCAACTAAAAAGCGGAAAGTTGACTCTGCAGCATGCTCAGGGCGACTAAACTCCCAACCATCTCTAATGCACAAAGCTGTATGTGCAGGATAACGCTTTGCTAGTGCCACTTCCTCACGAGAGAGATCTGCAAAACTTTTCATATCCAATGAATAAACTATCTTAATACATGATATAAGAACTCAATGATGCCAGTAGAAATCACTTGAAGAAAACATATAAGGCAGGTACTCCTTAACCTATGGTAAAAATTATTTGTCTATCGGTTCAACCAAAAAATATAGATACCAAAGGCTAAAGACCTTACTATTCATACCTCTATCATTGAATTTTTTCAAAGTAGGCCCAACTAGTAATATTGAGGCTGCTTCCAAATGAGGCATCTTAAGTATAGGATTCTCCTCCACTCGCAAATGCTACAGTACAGAAAAAATCAAAGAAAGTAACATCAACCAGTCTAAATTTATGTATGCACCCACATATGTACAGATACAATTAATTTAAGTCTCTGAAAGTTACTTGAAATTGAAACATGCAGGTTAACTACCGTGTTTATCCAATTTTAAACTCGTACCTATATTGTGAAAGTTTCCAATTAGATTGCATAAATACCAAATGTTTCTCACATGACTATATTAATGGACAAATAACGGTCAAGGTGCAAATCCAATTAGAAACATTTTGGTAATAGTAAGAATCCAAAATAAAATGAGTTTAATTTTGATAAATTATTTGTGTAATGATTTTTCATTGTAAACCAATTAGAAATCACCCTAAATATGACTTTTAATTAAAACAATTATTACAAGTCAACAATTTTCAAATATGTGACAATCCATGATTAGATGACAATGTAAAAAATCTTTACATTACCAATGTATTCCAGTTAAATTCATAAAAAGAATAAAAATGTAAGGAGAGACTAATTTAAAAACTTGGTGAGAGAAACCCTTGGCCAAAAACACAACCTTAGTCACCCCTGCATAGCAGAAATATTTATATTTTTATTTTAAGAAATAAAATTCTATACTAAACTAATGTTTACAATCTATATAATGGTTATCATCATGCCTACAATGGTTGGTTAACAGCAGTCAATAACCAAGCAAGGTCAACAAGTTTGATCCCAATAACTCTGATATAGTGATATCTACCTATATTATAAATAGACAAGGAGACTTGAAGTTCTTAGTCATTGATCTAAATTTTAACTTTACAATAGCCATTGAATCTAATTGAATTTTTAATGGTCCTAATTATATTTAATGAAGAACTAAATTACTCATATTAATGCTATTTATATATAATTTCAATAATAACATATTAATTTTGATAATTTTAATATTAAACAGTAACACTTTACTTACTGTACAATTTTTTTAAAACTAATAATTAAGGATAGAAATTATTATATAAATTATATACATATATCACTATACTTTATATTTTTATTCAATTTTATTCAAATCTTACATACTATAATAATAATAATAATAATAATAATAATAATAATAATAATAATAATAATAATATACTATTAGTTTTTCCTATCAAAAAAAATTAAAAAATTAGTAACACATAAATAATAATTCTTATAAATAGAAATTACTTATAATAGTTAAATTATAAGATATAAAATTTGAAACAAATAATAACTGTTATGGTTAACTAACTTTATTTGAAATTATAATATTAATAACTTTAAAAATATCATTTTAAAAAAATTACAATAAATACACTTAAAAATTATTAACTAATTACTAGTTGAAAAACATGCACTCTAGAGTGC
>PYAF01002415.1:0-33072 GCA_007407185.1 Glycine tomentella | reverse complement strand
GGGGGGGGGGGGGGGGGGGGGGGGGGGGGGGGGGGGGGGGGGGGGGGGGGGGGCCACCTTGATAAAGTCTGTCCTCAACTCAATCCTCATTTTCTTATTTTCTTTTATTAGGGCTCCGAAGAAGGTGTTAAATAGATTGGTCAGAATTCAAAGAAACTTCTTGTGGGGTGGCAACGTTGATCAAAGGAAAATTGCTTGGGTCAGCTGGGACTTGGTTTGCCAACCTAAGGAGTGTGGGGGTCTGGGTATTAAGAATTTAAGCACATTTAATCTTGCTTTACTTGGGAAATGGCTCTAGAGCATGTTTCATCAGCAGAACAATCTATGGGTCCAAGTGCTGGACTCAAAATATGGTGGCTGGAGGAATTTGGAAGAGTCTAGAAGGTATGGTACAACATCCATCTGGTGGAGGGATCTCAGCTTAGTATGTTTATCGTATGAGGAGAGGAATGGGCTCATAAGAGGAATGAAGTGGAAGCTGGGCTGCGGATCAAAGATGTTATTCTGGGAGGATGGGTGGAAGAATGAGGGGATAACATTGAAGGACAAATACCCAAGAATATATCAAATCTCCCACCAACAAAACACCACATTTCTCAAATGGGTATACGAACTCCATGGAGATGGGAGTGGCAGTTTAAATGGAGAAGATTCTTTATGGAAGGGGAGGTGGAATCTGCTGTTAAGTTCCTTGAAGATTTACAAGATGTCGTTGTACAGTTACAGCATCAAGACACATGGCACTGGGAGGCTGATTTATGTGGTCAGTATACTGTGGGGAGTGCCTATGCATTCCTTGATAGGGAACGGACAACATTGGATGAGTGTGAAGTTCTCAAGGACCTATGGAATATCAAAAGAAAATTGCTTGGGTCAGCTGGGAGTTAATATGCCAATCTACTGAATGTGGGGGTCTGGGAATTAAAGATTTACGAAGTTTCAACACTGCTTTAATTGGGAAATGGGCATGGAACTTATTTCACCAGCAGAATGTGCTTTGGGCACAAGTACTGATTTCGAAGTATGGGGGTTGGAGGACTTTGGAGGCGTCTAGAAGATCTGGTCGTGAATCTATTTGGTGGAGGGACCTCAATTCTATATGTCGTGCATCCGAGGATGGTAGTGGGCTTTTCAGAGGGAAAAAATGGCAGATTGGTTGTGGTTCAAGGACCTTGTTTTGGGAGGATGGGTGGCCAGAATGAAGGGCTATGCTTGAGAGATAAATATCCAAGACTGTACCAGTTATCGCTCCAACAACAACAACTCATTAGTCAAATGGGTCAGCAAGCTCAGCAGGGGTGGGAATGGCAGCTGTCTTGGAGAAGGTCCTTTATGGAAGGGGAGGTGGCATCTGCTGTTAAGTTTATGGAGGACATCCAGCACTCTGTTTTTCGGTCACAGCAGCAAGATTCTTGGCTATGGGAGGATGGTGTACCTGGAATTTATACAGTGAGGACTGCATATAATTCCCTATGCAGGGACCAGTTAACCGCATGCCAAGCCTTTAAGGAATTATGAAAAATTAAAGTTCCGAGTAAAGTGTCTTGTTTTGCTTGGAGACTTTTTGGGGACAGACTTCCTACGAAGCGGAACCTCATTAGAAGGAATGTGGATATTGCTGATCCAACATGTCCTTTTTGTAGGTCCTCTAATGAGGATGCGGCTCATCTGTTTTTCAGCTGTGATAAAATCAGGCCGCTATGGTGGGAAACTTTATCTTGGCTATCTATTCGAAGCGCCCCACCCCTACTTCCGATTGAACACTTCAGTCAACATTCTTTATATTTCCACATTGGTTTATGCTCGCAGAGATGGCTGATATGGTGGCTAGCCTTGACTTGGGCCATTTGGGGGCACAAAAACAAGATCATTTTCCAAAATGGGAGCTTCAATAGCCATAAGCTTATGGATGATGCTCTGTTTTTTTGCTGGTTGTGGATTAAAAATCTGGAGAAGGCTTCCATATGCCTTTCCACGTTTGGTCTTGTAATCTTAGGGATATTTTTTGTAAGCAGGGGAGGGCTTAAATTACTTCTCACCTGTCTTGGGGGTTTTACGTCCATCCTTTCTATGGCACCCTAATCCATCTATTCTATGTATTTGGTTGCCATAGGTTGGTTTTGATTATGGACTGTTCCTATTATCTTCTTTTGTATCTATCCTTCTTTTCATATATATATATATATATATATATATATATATATATATATATATATATATATATATATATATATATATATATATATATATATATATATATATATATATATATATATATATATATACACTTTTGCCGATCAAAAAAAAAAAAAAAAACAAGTATATGAACTGACTCTATTGAAATTTAGCTAAGTCCCATCGGGGGATAATCGATTACAACATATCGTAATCGATTACAATGTTTGTTTCAAGGAGAAGGAAGTCTATGTACATCGAGATAATTGATTACCACTTTTCGTAATCAATTACTTTGTGTCTAAAACACTTAGGAAGCCCTCTAGAAGTCGAAATAATTGATTACCAGATTTCATAATCGACTACGACTGCTTCAAGAGTAATGTTTGCAATCTGTTGATCAAGATAATCGATTACCAATTGGTGTAATTGTAGAATATTTTAGAGTTTTAGAACTAGTTGTATATAATGGACCCTTTGGGTTTCGATTTGAATGAATGAATAAGAAGATTCATATTACAATATGATATCAAGAGCATGTTTCCCTGTTATCATTCTACAACTCTGAAGCCCATTTAAAAAAAAAAAAAAAAAGAAGTCATCTCTCTGCCATTTCCTAGAAACACTATCTAGTCACCTCCAATCACAAAATTATGCTGCGAAGTTCTCTGTCCATGCTTGTGTTTTTCAGGAACACGACTCGGGGCTGAAAATTGGCAGTGCTAAAGAGGAAGAAGGGCTTTACTATTTTGAAAAGGATCCTAATGAAACAAAAATATTGCGCACCACTCATTATCTTTGTCTGATGATCGCAATGATGTTTTGTTGTGGCATCGTCGGTTAGGACACCCAAATTTCATTTACCTTCAGAAGTTGTTCCCTAACTTATTTATCAATAAAAAACCCAGTTCTTTTTCTTGTGATATTTGTCAGTTTGCAAAGCATCCTCATGCTTCTTATCCTCCTAGAGTTCATCATGATTTTCCTCCATTTACCTTGATTCATAGTAATATATGGAGCCCGCGCCCGTGAAAAAAATATCTCTGGTACTTGTTGGTTTATTACTTTTATTGATGATCATTCTAGGGTATGTTGGGTATATCTTTTAAAGGATAAGTCTGATGTTGCATCCACCTTTAAAAACTTTCATGCTATGATTCAAACTCAATTTCAGACCTCTATCAAAATTCTTCGAACTGACAATGGCACTGAATATTTTCATTCTGTTCTTGGAGACTATCTCACCCAACATGGTATTCTCCATCAAAGTTCTTGTCCTAACACCCCTCAACCAAATGGGGTGGCTGAAAGAAAAAATAGACATCTTGAAGTTGTTCGAGCTCTTTTGTTTACCATGCATGTCCCTAAATATCTATGGGGGGAAGTTGTCTTGCATGCATCATATCTCATCAATCGGATGTCTTCTCGTGTCCTAAATTTTCATTCCCTTTTATCTTGTCTTACCGACACCTTTCCTTTTTTCCGGGCTCATTCTTCCCTTCCTGTCAAGTTGTTTGGCTGTGTGGCTTTTGTACATGTTCCTCCCCATCAAAGGTCCAAGCTCGATCCTAAGTATATTTGATGTGTCTTCATAGGATATCCTCCTAACCAAAAGGGTTACAAATGTTACTCACCTTCTCTCCGTAAGGTCTTTGTTTCGATGGATGTCACATTTTATGAGACACAATCTTTTTTCCTTCGACTTCTCTTCAAGGGGAGTCTATTGGGATAGATGAAGATAAATCTTGGAAACCAAATGAGTCTATTGTTCTACCTTTGTCTTTGGAGACAGGAGGAGTTATTGTGCAGGAGATAGGACGAGCCACTGTGTCAGAGACTGGAGATCCTCCTGGTAAATGGGAAAAAATTTACAGCCGGCGAAAAACACTTCAGGAGCCTCTAGACTGCAAAGATTCTAACTCGAGTCCTAGTTCTAACAACCCAATACCTGAATGCAATAATGCAGCCAACCTAAATTTGTCTATTGCTCTTTGAAAAGGTACCAGATCCTGTATTGCTCACCCTATTTCTCATCATATCTCGTATGAAAAGTTATCCCCAGGTTTTCGTGCTTTCAACACTATTTTAGACAATACAAAAATACCAAAAAACATCCAACAAGCACTTGACCCAAAATGAAGAAATGCAGTCTTTGAAGAAATTGATGCACTAAAAAAGAATGGAACTTGGGAATCTGTAGCATCACCCAGAGGAAAGAAAATAGTAGGTTGCAAGTGGGTGTTCACAATAAAATTTAATACAGATAATAGCATCAACAAGTATAAGACAAGATTGGTTGCTAAGGGATTCACTCAGACTCATGGGATAGACTATCAAGAGACATTTGCCCCAGTTGCTAAACTTAACACTATCCGAGTTCTACTATCACTTGCTGCCAACCTTGATTGGCCCTTGCAACAATTAGATGTATAGAATGTCTTCTTGAATGGAGATTTACATGAAGAAGTTTATATGGATCCACTAACTGGTTTTGAAAAAGGAGACGGTTCAGTATGCAAGTTGAATAAGTCTCTCTATGGGCTAAAACAATCTCCTAGAAAGTGGTTTGAGAAGTTTACCCAAGCTGTGAAGGGAAGAGGATTCCTTCAAACTCAGACTGATCACAAGCTATTTTATAAACACTATGATGGTGGCAAAATTGTTATTCTCATTGTTTATGTTGATGACATAATTGTCACAGAAAATGATTGTGAGGAGATAAGTTCTTTGAAGCAATGTTTAACTGACCAGTTTGAACTGAAAGATTTTGGAGTTCTCAATTATTTTCTTGGCATGGAGGTTGCTTGTAGTAAGACAAGAATTTCTTTAACTCAGAAGAAATATATTCTAGACCTGTTTCAAGAAACAGGAATGCTTGCGTACAAGCCAACGGAGACTCTAGTTGATCCTAATATTAAATTGGGAATTGAAAATGGGAAAGAAGTTGACAAAGAGCAATACCAGAGGATGGTAGGGAAGTTGATCTACTTATCTCACACTCGGCCTGATATTGCATTTACGGTTAGCATGGTTAGTCAATTAATGCATTCTCCTAAGGAAAAACACCTTAGTGCAGTTTATAGAATACTCAAATACCTCAAAAATACCCCTAGTCGAGGAATGTTCTTTCAAAGAGGACACAAGAGGATGATTGAAATTTATACAGATGCAAATTGGGCTGACTCGACAATGGACCGAAAATTCACTTCAGGGTATTGTACCTATGTCTAGGAAAATCTTGTGACCTGGAGAAGTAAGAAACAAATAGTTGTTGCCAGAAGCAATGCAGAAGCAGAATTTCAAACTTTAGCCCATGGTAGTTGTGAAGGAATCTCGTTAAAAAACTTCTTGAGGAATTGAAGATCTCTTATTCCCTACCTGTCAGATTGTATTGTCATAATAAGGCTGCTGTGAGTATTGCTTAAAATCCAGTTCACCACGATAGAACTAAACATGTGGAGGTTGATCGTCATTTTATCAAAGAAAAATTGGAGGATAGTAGTGTATGTTTGTCATATATACCTACCAAAGAACAGACAGCGGATATTCTTACCAAAGGATTACACAAGCTAACCTTTGAGGATTTGATTAGCAAGTTGGGAATGATTAATATATATCTCCCAACTTGAGGGGGAGTGTAGAATATTTCTAGAGTATTAGAACTAGTTATATATAATAGACCCTTTGGGTTTCAATTTGAATGAATGAATAAGAAGATTCATATTACAATAGTAATTGATTACCACGATTCTAGAAATGCAGAACAAAGGGTATTTAAACAATTGCAAGATTTGGTAATCGATTATTATGATTTTATTAGTTAAATCTATAAATACCCTCTCTTTTGACACTTTTTGCATAGGAGATCTTTCTGCATTCCCCATGAGAGCCAATGATGCCTAAGGATCATGCAATCTTCATCATGGATTGATCATGATGGTTAAAGCTTGAAGAGTTTCAATTTGCACTATTAAGTGTATTCTATCCTTTATTTGATTTCTTTTCTTCAAGGTTGATCTTGGTTAGGGTTCCCAAGCATAGAGTTGATAGGGTTTCCACTTGTAGCGTTCAAGTTGGAAGGAAGTTTTTGAATTTCTTTGTGTGTTCATAGTCTTTGTAATACATTGAAATTCATAGTTGAAATAACCAACTAGGGTTGTTGGGTATAACTGAATATAGGTCAAAAATGACTGAACCAGTATAAATCTTGTTGTCATCTCTCTTTCTCTTATCCTAGTTTTTTAATCAATATTGTTAATTGGAATTGTAATAAGTCTTTATTCAAAACTCTGTTTTTTAAAGGTTTTGTGTTAATTGGTTTTCTTGGTTCATAAACTATTTTAAGCAAACATTGATTCACACAAAGGGGTTTATTGGTTTAATTGAATATTAAAAAGATGCAGTAAATTTTATTCAACCCCTCCCCCCCCCCCTTTTTAGATTCCCAATTCATGCAACATCCCAGACTCCCACAAAGGCTAAGATAATTTATCAAACAATAACACAAAATGATAAACTATGTCAAATAGAAAGTTTACTAGAATAAAAGTGGAATGATGTCTGATCACTAAGTTAGATTATACCAAATAAAAATGGTTTCCTACTAACCTCAAGAACCGGTAAATATGGGAAACCCTTAAGAGTAGAAATTTTGTTTTTGCTGGCAGCTAAGACCTGCACCAAATTATTTTATTCAAAGAGAACTCAGTTATACACAAAAACACACCAAATACATCTTGACAATACTCCATACAACTGAACAACCTGGAGTCGAGGTTGGCTAGCCATTGTAAGAGACTTCAACTTATTCTGAGCTACTGACAGGAACTGCAAAAATGAAACATATATAATAAAAAAAAATGATGAACACTGAAGTTGAAGACCATAATAAGATCTGAATTAAAAATCACAAAGATTGCAGGGTTTTTTAAGCTTGCCTCCAAATTAGGAAGTTGAGGGAGACTTGCCAATGATGTGATTTGGTTTCCAGCAAGATAGAGTTGCTGCATACAAAGTTAAGGATTTCACACTACTATTATTAAATAAGAATTCACATCTTTCAACTTTCCTATCTCGGCCATAAGACAACATCATCCACACATAAAAAAAAAGTAAAATTAAATTAAATACAACATACCTGCAGTACTTTGCAATTCTCAAGAGGCTCAAATCCAGGTCCCTTAAATTCATTAAAACTCAAATCAAGAACCTGAAAGAAAATAGTTTCTTTCAATCAGTCTGTAACAATTATATTTGACATTATTCAAACATAACATCCCAAATGTAAATTATTATATAAGACCTTCACTCTCGTCAATACTTCTACTCCTTCCAGTGTAGACAAGAGATTGTCTCGGAGATAAACAAACTGCCGATAAGAATCATAAGTTAAGTGCTATGAATTATGAAAATCCTCAAAACAGAAACAAACCAGGTACAACAAAACACAACTTGAAATTCTATCTTTTACACTCTGAATGCTTGGGCTAAACTATGGAAAATCAGAAATTTTGTTTTATAACCTTAAAAGAACAAAACCTAAAGCCATTGACAGAAACAATTGCAGTTGAACCAACATCAACTAACTCATTCTAGTATTTCAAAGAGGGCAAACATTTGGGGAAATGGTATGTATTCGGCTAAACCAATCTGACCACAATAAAATCATAGTTATCAACAGTAGATAGCAGTGCATAACAGCTTGCTCTGAAAATACTATAGCAGGAGGAAGAATGACTGCTATTTTAAATATTTTAATACAAACTATATAATCTATGCTGCACATATAAATACTCAAAAAACATATAAATACTAAAAAAATTAAAGAAATTCATGATAAATATAAATAATAAGTCACAATTTATACACACAACCACCATCAATCTAGGAGTAGTAAGAACACAGTAATGAAATAAAGTAAAATAAAAACTTAAAGATAGTGAAAATTCAAATTAATATAAAAGAAACATAACAAATTAAACAAAAATTAGCAAAATGAAAACTGGGAAGTCTAAAGGAAAAAGAAACAATGAAACACAAGAAAAATAATAGTGTTGTAAAGCGTGAAGGAATTGAGATCAAAACAAAGGTAATATTTTGTTGAATGGTCAAGGAAGGAGGGTTTCAAATCCAACTATTTCTAAAACAAAAATGCATTAACAAATGGGAGAGAAAATACATTTTTACCCAAAAAAAAACTAGGCAACAATGTTTCAGGGGTAAAAATAGGTTTCTGAAGCCTATATGTCATTATAGCACGTGAAAAACTGCTATTTTGGCCACTATTGTGGCTACAATTGCTGCTATTTGAATCCCATAGCAGACACTCCACTCAGCTACTCTACTATAGAGTGCTAATGACAACTAGAAATAAAATACAAATAATGCACTATGATGCACAGACACTTTTTGCTTATGGAGTTAGAGTGTTGAACACACCAACACCTATATAATATGTGTCAAACACTCCTCATCAAGTGTCCACTTAAAAAATTAAAAAAAAATATTTTCATTGGTTCGAACACTGGAATCAACTCCATATGGATGGACACTGCTAACATTTTTATTAAGACATTTAAAGTAGTCAGCTTGAAAAGTGACAATATTAAAAAAAGAATGTCTATCTGCTGGAAAGTCATCTTAGTTGCAGTCACCCCTAAGCCGCAGTGTCTAGGAAAAGGCTACCTACAAAGGGGCTGACTAGAAAGATTGAATTAAGCTTCATGATGTGGAGCCACTGAGACATCAACTTTTAACAGGTTGAGATCCCACATCATCTAAATATTGGCCTAAGCAATGCCTAAAAGGCTTGAGCAATCCTCACCTTATAAACTAGTGTTTGCGGGGTAGAGTTGGGTCCTTAATCCAAAATTCTAAAATAGTATCAAAACATATCCTAGATCCATTGTTGAGTCACTCGCATTGTCAACTTGCCACACTCCAAACCCATGGCCCTAGACGTGAAGGGGTGTTGGAAAGTCACCTTAATTGTAGTCTACTCTTGGTCACAATGTCTCAAAACGGGCTACTAATGAAGGGGCAAACCAAATCAATTAAGTGAAGCATCACTGTGTGGAGCCATCAAGACATCAACTCTTAATAGGTTGAGATTCCATATCAACTAGAGATATGGCCTAAATAGTGCTTATAAGTCTTGGGCATCCTCACTTTACAAGTCAGTTTTGTGGAGTTGAGTTAGATTAGATATGACCAATGGTTATAAGGCTTGGGCATCCGCACTTTACAAGTCGGTTCTGTGGGATTGAGTTAGACCCTAAGTTCAAAATTCTAAGACTATCAATATGTTTTTCTAAGGCCCGCTATCATAAGGTAAATCAATATACAAGAAAATAGAAACCTTGAACAATATTTTAGATTTTTTGTTGTGTCACTTACATTTGACTTCATGTTATATATGACACTACTAGACACAGCATTTGATATACACATATATCATGCCCCAATGCCCTATATTTTTTACTTTAGCCATGTGCATGTCATGTTTAAGCTTCATAGTTAATACACAATGGGGCACCAAGAAAGAGGTGCACTTTACTCAAACCTTTTTTTCTTGCCAATGAATAAGTTTCCCTACTCTGTTTTTCAATACAGATTGTGCACAGTGCTGAATTCCGAAGTATAAAGAGAAAAGAAAAATGACCGTAAATAATCACAGCAACAAATAGAGAGCATAACCATATAAATCTATTCATGTGACGATGCTCATTTTCCATATAGGACTTTAATAAAATATGGCCATTACCAGGCATAAATTAATTAATTTACAAAACTGCCATTTTTTTATCAGCTTTTACAACACTGCCATAAACAAATAAATAGTGAGCTAAACAGAAGAAGATACACTTACCTCTAGGTTTGAGGATAAGTTTAATCCACTGGCATTGAGACTACGAACTCTGTGTCCCCTAAGATCCAGTCTCTAATATCGTATCAAGATGAATGAGAAATTAGAATTAGATAATGACTGCATCTGAAAACTACATCATAGTTGCTCACAATATGACAATACAATAGTAGTTTAGCTTCAAATAAACATGAGAAACCTGCACCTGCACCCCCACCCCCCAAAATGGAAGGAGGCAACAAGGTAGGATGAGCCCATTTCATGCTACCTACACCACTCGGATACACTTAACACCGACTAGTAATAGTTACTCAACAGGAATAAAATATACAACCCGGTCAATCAAACTAACTTCAGCAAGCATGATTGTGCACGCTACTATGTTAACTCTAACGTGGAGCCTTTGCCCTACTCACATTCCAAAAAAAATCATTCAACTAGTATGCATAATTCCTTCTTTTTTCAGCAATTATTTCACTTCCACTGTTCCACACCTATGCAGCTATAATTCATTCTTCCTATTCCTTCCCCAATCAGTCCACTTTCACATGAAACTCAACAGTAACTCACTAACAACATCCTAAACAGAAAACTAAAAGTGCCACCATAATCTCAAAACTTACCAAATCATCATTGGCCTTAATCTCAACCTGCGGAAGAACAATTAACCGCGAATCCCTGCTATCAGCAGTGCCTCCCTTCCTCCTCCCAGATATCGCCGACGTCCTATCCTGCGACGACGACAGAGACCCCGCCTTCAACCCGCTTGAAACTGTCGGCGACGAAACCCTTGAAACCGTCCTCCGAGCAGAACCGCCGCTGCTGGCAGTGCTATCCACCGACGAAGAACCAATCCTTCTCGACAACGACGAAGCCGAAGTCGAAGCCGACAATGCCAGCTTACTCACCGGCATCTTCGACACTTCCACCTTACTCGCACCGGAAGTTCTCGAAGCCGAAGCCGAAGCCGCCGGCGAGGCCACAGCCGGCTTCACAGCAACGCGTGAAGAAGTCACCGAACTTCGCCGGAGCTCCGGTAGCGACCTCCGCACAGGCTTGCTCCCCGACGAAGCGCCGCTCCTAGCTACGGCAGCAGATTCCGCACCGGTTTTTCTCCTTCCATCGGAGATCGACGCTTTGTGAGACAATCCTCCGGTGCTGTTCCGTCTCGGTGTAGAAACCGTACTCGCAGAATCTCCGATTGAACCCGATCTATTCGTCGCAGCAGTGACCAAACCGGTTCGCGGTTCAACCTTCCTTTTCGCCGAAACCGAACCGTCCGCAACCGTTTTCGCAGCTCTTCTGGAAGCTTGTGGAACATTTTTCTTCGGAGAACTCTGAAGCATTTCCGGCGCCACGTCTTCGCCGGATTTCTCCGACGACACCTCCATTGAACCGCGAAAGCTTCTAGAAGCTGAAAACCAAAAAAAGAAAGCACCAAGTTAAGGAACTGAACTTAAAACTACTAAACGCAGCGTTTTAAACTAAACGGCCTGGATCTAATTGAGGAGAGAGAGAGAGAAAAAAAAAAAAAAAAGTGAAGTGAGAAGCGAAATGTGAGTGAGTAATTAAAGAGTGGTTGTTTCACGAGCTCTACCTAGAAAGTGTAGAGATCTAGAAACTGGAAGTGAACGTGAGTGAACTAGAGCTTAGTTAGATAACATTTGATTTGATCTGAACAAGAGAAAGAGGATGCAAAGAAGAGGGGGAGCGGGTAGTGGGTAGCAAAAAGCGAAAGGCGGGTGTGAGAGGGACAGAGGAGCTGGAAGCAATAAACGTGAATATAGAAATGGGAGCAAAAGTGGAAAGGGACACCCTAGTGGGGTAGGGTAGGGTAACTTGAAAATTTTTCAAAAAAAATTGTCGATGAGACCCGCCAAGGAAAGGGCGGGTTCCGACAGAGGAGCGTAACTTAGTCTCAAATTTAGGAAGGAAAAAAAGCTACTAATAAAGTACTCTTTTTTTGTCTTTCTCAACCTCATTGATTTTCTTGGCTGTATGATTAAACTTTGAATTTAATACTACAAAACTTCATCAATTTTGGTTATCTGTAATAATAACGACAAAATATTAGTACCTGTCTTAAGTCTTAACTCATTTTTTAACTGTCTTGGTTTTTGGTAGATATTGTGTGTGGCTTACTAAAGTTACACTTAAATTAAAGTACGTATATTTTAAAGAAATTGAATTTTTTTTTTTACACACAAAGAAATTAAAGATATAACTTTGTATAACATGGTAACATAAACTTTCTAAAAAAACAGTAACTGAGCGTAGATTAGGAAATCTTTAAAATAAAGATTATAAATTTATATTTGAAATATATGAATTTATATATATATACATATATATATATATACAATTGTTTAAATTAACTTAATTTTAAAATAAGCAAAAAGGTTTGTTTTCTAAAGAAAGTTAAAGTCACTTATAAGAATGCATTTTAGATTTGTATGTACAGATAGATTGTTAAAACATATCCAAAAATTTAGTACAACCAGTATTAGCGCACTTTTTTCCCCATAAAAATTTTATATTCTATTTAGATATAAAATTAATTAGATACTTCATTTGTCCAATTTAGACTTGAAATTAGGCATAGCAGCAGGACCCAAACCCGTGGGTACCCACCCGAATCCGTCCCGATTTTAATGGGAAAAAATCGAATTTTTCGGGTTCGGGTTTGGGTTCGGGTTTTCCCCGATAGCCAAAAGCAGGGACGGGTATGGGGTTCCTGATACTCGTTTCGCCCCCGCCTCCGTCCCGTAATAAATAATATTAAAAAAATAAAAATATATATATTATTTTCTAATTTTTAATTGAATTGATTAATTTTATTTTATAATTTTAAAATTATGATCTCATATTTTAAATATGGGTTTGTTATTATTATTTTTTTGTTACATAATTAAATTTTTTGTCCGATTTTCAATAAAAAAAAATTATATTATTTTTTTATTCAAATAGCGGAGCTGGGAAAACTCGACCCCCAGCGGAGACAGGGATGGAGATGGATTTTAAAATCCGACGGGGATCGAGGGCGGGGAGCGGGTTTGGGGGAGGGGGCGGGGACGGGGAATGCAATACCCACCCCCACCCCGGCCCGTTGTCATGCCTACTTGAAATATATATATATATATATATATATATATATATATATATATTATTCTTTTACAAACTCAATTGCCAACTTCTAAAGTTAAAATATTTGTCAAGATATTGTAATTTCAGACTTTTGGGAATTTGTATCATTTGGATTTTAACTTTTCCACTCCACCAATCATACTTCAATCCATTTAAAAAAAAAACATTTCCTAGTCCTTTTTTACTTGGTAATAGTAACATTGATATGAATTTCAAACCCAATTTAATCATTATTGATTGAAGACTTAGTAATAGCATACAGTAGTTGGTTAGTATTTATAAGGGTTATGAGAAAGATATCTAATTATTAGGATATTTATGTGCTTAGAAGGGATAATGGACTTTTCCTAGTGAGATATTATTCTAAGACCCTAAACTTTCTTAACACCATAGGTTAGAAAGTGCTTAAGGATAGTTTTGTGAATAAAATATTTCATAAGACTTGAAAGTAGAAACTTTGAAGGACCAATTCATAAGATTAAATAACGAATATTATTTATGAAATAGCGGATGATAAAAATTGGTTGTGTAGGTGTGTCTCAGCTTCTTCTTGATAAACCTCCCTCCTACATGATTGTTGGTGGTGGAGCATATAATCTTGAGGCCAACCATGGATAATTATGGTGGGTATGGAGATCCCGTACTCCTTACCCTGGAAATCTTCATTGAGTTGTTGATATAAAGTTGTTGATGATGCTCCATGGACATTGTTGTGTGTTTTGCTTTTATGAATCATTGTTGATGTTGATGGTGTATACATAAATGCATGAGTACGAAGTGTGTGGTTGCGTTTTGCAAGTAAGCACGTAACTATAGTAATAGTTAAAGGGGGGAAAGTGCTTTTTATTCTTGATTCTTATTGGACAACATTGCCAACAATAAATAGAACACAAGACAGAAAAAGAAAACTGATACTACACCTCAAAGGTGGTTGCTAGACGAAATAAAGTGGCAAGACTACTTTACCAATCCGAGAATCAATAAACAAGTTATATCATGGCGAAAATTCTGACCAAAAATTTCTATCTAACATTTTTCATTCATTAACTATAAAATATTTGATTCGAAACATGCTGCTGAGTATATCGAGCAGGAATTTCAACCTCTGCAATCTGTTGTTAACAATCACCACATTTTAAAAAAATCACTGTAGAACGTAATTATCAAATATCGTGGTTGAGTTGCAAGTAGGCCGTGAAACAAACATGAGAGATGCCACACCTTCCAGAAAATTGAAACTTCATTCAAGGATAAATTCCTTTGGAAATGGGAAGAGGAAAGTGTGCTATACAACTAGATACATCAAAATTTTGCTTGATTCTTTATAGGTTGCTAGTTGTACATGCGAACAATGCTCAACAGTACCACATTAAAATAATACTTGGATTGGACAAGGATTCTTGAGCAAAGCTGTTAAAAATCCAACTCGTGATTCTTTGCTGTCATTTCTCGGCACCAGAAGAACATTCATATCGTAACATATATTCATTGGAGGAACATGTATCTGCTAGATCTTGATGAATTCTAGTGATTTCTTTCTGCAAAGACTTCAATTATGGTAACAGATTTCTAGAGTTCTACTGAATAGAACTCCCATGGGATTTGCAGAGCCCCTTCATATCATAGATAAAGATCATTTTTATAGAACTACTATGACCTTAAGCAAACTTATGAAAAAACTAAATCTAAGCAAGTAAAGAATACCTGAGACCATCTAAGTATAAATTCCAAATGTGGGTAGTTTTCTAAAAGATCTGCAAGTGCCTCAACTAATCGCTGGATATATTTGTAAGGGATTGATGTTGAAACTGCTGGAATATCTGTTGGACTAACCGCAAATATACATTTTTTAATGAAAGAATCCTCATTCAGGCGAAGGCTAAGGATCAAGGCTTTACTTGGTTGATTTTCCCAAAGAGCCTCTTCAACAGCCTGTTCAGCAATGCCATCCCAAGTTACTAACGACATCAGAAAAGGAAACAGTGCAATGAAGCAAGAACATCATATACAGCAAGATGGAGTGAAATTGAAATTATATAAGCTGCATTTTCAAGCTGCTCAATGTTGATTTTGATTCCTTGTTTTCATGATTGAAAAGGAAAACATGAAATATAGGAAACCGTTATCTAGATTATCCACAGAAATTTTAACATTTTCAATAATTTGTTGAAAAACAAAATCATACTTTTCTTGAGTTTTATATTGACTTGTCATAATAATAATAATAATAATAATAAAACAATGACATGAAAAATCCACACTATAGGAGGAAAATTGCATCCTCTTCTTACAAGTATATATGTCAACAACCACTATAACATTTCAAACACAAATTTTGCAGGTTGTTTACTCATTTTCAAAGCAGTTGTTCTCTACATCATTTCTTACTACAGAAAATAGTTTCTGCAATAATCTTAAATTCTTTGAAGTAAACAAAGTCCTAGTTCTTTCAAGAAGATAAAATACCTCAGGTGTAACATTTATGTCTAGGTCAGTAGGATCAAATATGAATGATTCATCAACAGAATAAACCAAAACCCCCTCAGTTGTTGCTGTAACAAAACTACGTCCCGTAGGTGCAATTCTCAGGCTTTTTGTCTAAACAATAGGCCTTCCACGGTTAGGCATAGATCCTGGCAAGTCTAATCCTAGCTTCCCTCGTGTTTGTTTGTCAACACATCCTTCAATGTCACTGTTGTCATCATCAATCAAATCTAGTGGGCCAGCTTCTGTCATATTCTTCAAGTTTAAAATGTCAAGCACTCCATCTAATGAGAGATTGAGTTATCTGGAAACATCGAAGCAAAACCTGAACAAAAGAGATTCCAATTAATAAACAGAACTGTGCTATCATATGATATGTAAACAAGTAGTACAGAATAGTCTATTTTAAATATGCATCCACTTCGAACACCCCATAAATATAGACAGACAAGGGATGTGAATAATAAACACACTAAATCAGCATAAAAGTTTTGGAAGGCAATAGACAGAATCAGGCACAGATGAAAGAAGATTTTAGGAGTAACATTTAAACCATCAGATACATTAACGTTCAAGATAAAAAAGAACATAAATATTCTAAGTGAAAAGAGATTTCAGAGAATAAAAACAAAAAGTTTTCCTCAATCTTTGCATAACATAGATTGTTTCTCCCTCTAAAAAAGGAACTGATTGCCTATTGAGAAACCTAGGTATAAAATAAATTAATAGTGGAGGAGTTATGGTAAACAGATTGTAAAGGGGAAAGGTCCCCATGGAAGGGACACTTCACACCCAGATGTACACTCTTCAGGTGAAATTTCCCAACCAAGAAGATAATATTTTTTTTCAATATGCTATAGCTGACCAAAGGAAGTTCCCCATTATCTCTATCTTGAGTATTTCAAATAAGAAAAAGTGAGAGAATGGAGAGGAATACTGGACAAAATTGATCTAAGGAATAAGCACCCTTCCAAGTATCTGGCACTTGGAGATCCTATAGATGATTGGATCCTGGAAAGAACTAGCCCTAGGACTGACACCTAAGGAAAACAAAGTGGTTCGATACTAGAACTGCCCTTATGAAAACTAGGAAACAAGCGAAAACAAGCCTGCAAAAGAATCAATTTGTCGTGGAAATGGCTGTGGTTACAGCTCAAGGTGCAGGAGGTAGAGAAACACATTGCCAAAAAGAAACAAAAGTCTTCTTCAATCGAGGATTCATTTTAGTAAATATCACAAGAATGGATCAACTTTGTGAGCTAACCATCCTTTCACTACAAGCACTTATTGAGCTCATCAGCCTTTTACTTCTTTATCATTTAACTTAAGGAGCAATGAGGCTCAAAAGTCTTCACTCTGCAGCATCTAAGCTGCATCACCAACACAAAGGTGTGTTCCGTAGGGAAGGTGCAAAATGACATGCATCTCAAATTTTCAACCTATCCATTTACTGAAGGGCAACAGTACATATTGACCCCAGACAATATTTAAGCCTCTCCATAAACAAACAAACGACGAAGCCTTATCCCACTATGTGGCATTAAAGCCTCAATATTTAGACAAAATGTTATGACAAAGACAAGGGCTTTAACATTATATATAGTGTGTCAGTGCGTGTATGCACGAGTATCAGTATCATTATAATACAAATGATTTCAAAATATTTCATGCTTTTTTGTTGTTTATGAATTATCTAATTGTCCCACATCTAAAACATATCTATTTAACCAATAATGTGTTGGACTAAACTGAACAATGAAAACTCATGGAACATTAACATGAACCGTGCAATATAGAAGCTTTATAGACGATCAAATTCTCAGAAATAATAAATAGTTGATATGATGTGACTTCTACATATATGAAAATCAACCAAGGCGCAAGCAGACCAACCTGATCTGTAACATCATACATGCAGATGTATCTGCTACTTCCCCCAGCTAATATATAGCTTCCATCAGCGGAATAACACAAGGTTGTAAAGAACTTCCCTGAAGTTGAGTTAGCAGCTGATCTACGGTCAGTCATAAGACGCCCACCAGCTATATCTCTAGAACCTTCTATGGTGTACATTAGCAAACCATCTATTGGGTCCCAAAAATGAATTTGCCCATCTAATGTGCTGCAAGCTAACTGCCTTCCATCTGGATGATAAACAACTGTAAGAACATCGTGTGTGTGAGGAAACGTTTCAACTGCTCCTTTTCCATCAAAGACATTCGACAACCGAACATTTTTGTCGTATGAAGCCAAGACAGCCTGCACAAAGTGAAAAAAGATGATGCTAAGTTGTTTTTATTATAACAGATGTAAAACTAAAAACATAAAAGAAAATACAATCTCTAGTCATTCCCTTCGTCATCATATCTCGAGACGTCAGTATTGATAATTTGATATTTGATCATACTACAGGCTTAGAAAAAAATATTATGTTAAAATGAACCCACTTCACAGACATTTCTACTAGAGGCACTGTAGCAACAGAAATTTGGAACCAGCTAAAAATAAAACAGATGAACAGAAGATAAGACATTAACTTATTCAGGAAAATCAGCAGAAGAAAATATAACTAACATTTGTAGGAGAAAACACTAGCCCATGAACAGGAGCTTCATGACCACTAAGCACATCCATCAAGCGCCCCGTTTTCATTGACCAAACAAAAACCTGTTACATATCATTGAGAAAAAAGGGTGAGTGGTAAAATAAAATAATGATATAGTCAGAATTAATGTTGTTAAAACGTAGTGTCAACGCAGAAACGGTGGGAGTGAGCAAAAACGTAAAAACGTGAAACGTAAACGAAACGTAAGAGTTTATTACATATATAAAAAAATCTGAAAACTGCAGAAAGCAATAACAGGGGTGCAGAAAGTAACTTAATAGATCTGGCCCAAATAGAGAAAAACCTAATACCAACTATATATATAATATTTTCTTTCAAGCCTTGCCTTCTTCCGCTGCAATTACAGGTTGACAGCGCCGTTCCACTAATTTGAGCAAATTGGACTTGAAGAAGACCTTTGGTGGCTATGCTTAACAGGGGAGCCTGAACTGAGATCACGGTACCTGTCTCTACCTCCATTTCTTCCATTTCTCGCCCTATAATCTATCCCCCTTCCCCCATCTCGATGACCTGCTCCTTCTCCTTATGTTTCCTCCGTTCTTCTGCCTCTTTTTCCCGTGCTAATCTTTCCTCTTCATTAGCCTTCCCCTTCCGCTGCGAGCGCGACTAAGTCACTTGAGGTCTGAGGGGGAAAGACTGAAACCACGCCGTTTGGAGGTCTTTTTATTGTTTTTTTTTTTTTAAAATTGAGTCAACTGGGTAAACTTGGTTGACTCGGCGAGTTTACCGAGTTGACTCGCCATTTCAAACGAGTCAGCCCATTTTCTGTTTCAACCACCGTTTCAACACGATTTTTGACCCAAAAACGTAAAAACGTCTGTTTCAACCGGGTTGAAACTACGTTTTAACAACACTGGTCAGAATCAACCTAGTTTGCGCAAAATTATACCTTAAAGGAATCTGAAGTGCTAGCACATATCACTTCACCACTTATATCAGCTGTCAAAGAAACAAACTGCCTTAGAGAAGGGGTTGTAAATGTCTTAAAATTCCGGTAACGTAATAAGTTCCATGCACGAATGATCCCATCAAGAGATGCACTAAGCAGGACATTGTTACTTGGCATAAAATTTAGAGTTGCAACAGCATTAGTGTGCTCAGAAAATGTAACCAAGCAAAAGCCTGAGGAAAGAGTCCACATCTATAACACACAAGAACAGAACAATCGCTTCTGAATATTCAATTTCCAAACCAGTGCAATCCACACATAATCAAAGATGAGAATGCGCAAAGCAAGCAGTCAAACACAAATCAATTTTTCAAAAACACAACCACCAGCCAAATTCAATCACCTTCACTTTATTATCATCTGCTCCGGTTGCAAGGAGCTGGAGTCCGGCGAATATGCAACGCAGTTCACATTAAAGTAGTGACCTTGCTGCTTCAAAATGTAGCTCTCAGACTTCCACTCCCACACAAGCAGCTGTCCCAACTTGGCACAGCCAAAGGTCAACCAATTCCCAAGCTCATTAAACACCGCAGTGGTAATCTTCTCCCTTGAAATAGACAACAAATGAATGCACACAAAATCTGGCATCTGCTACAACCCAAACACACCATTAGAAAATCCAACAATCACCATATCCAGCCCTCTATGATAATCACACGCGGTCACCTCCCCGATCCCTGCATAAATCCATCCTTCCTCAATAACTCCCACTTTCCTCTACTCAAGTAACCCTCATCACCATCCTCAATATCAGTTTTCTTTCTTTTCTTCACACCACCATTCTCACTAATTTTCTTTCTTTTCTCCACACCATTATTCTCACTAACCTCCAAATTCTCTGCCACGTCCCTCTCCGGCGTCCCTAGAGAGGGCGGCTCCGAACCCTTACCACCCTCACTCTCACCACCATCATCATCAAAAGTAAAACCCCAGCTAAACAAATAGCAATCCCTAGTAATCGTATAAGCCTTACAAACCCTGTTAGTCTTCGAATTGACACCGAAGAACGAACCGACAACATAATCCCTATGTCCTAGGAGCAAAAAAGGCCTTTTTTTAACACCACCACTGTTCAATTTCTTCAAGCACAAGATTCTCGCGGTCAAATCCTTGGACCCGGCGACGATGTATTTTGAGTCGGGGCTCCAATCGAGGGAGGTGACCTTCGCGTCGAAGTCCGCAAAGGTCTGAACAAGCTTGAAGGGGAAATACTCCCGCCGGAACGCCGGCGAACGCCAAATCTGGACTAGCTTCCGGGCGGCGACAGCGATGAGGGAGCCGTTAGGGTTGAACTTCGCCGCGGTGACGCGGTGCTTGAAGATGATGCGGTGGAGGAGGGCGCGGCGGCGGAGGTTGATGAAGAGGCAGCGGTTGCGGTCGTCGACGGCGAGGAGAAGGTGGCATCGGGGGAAACGGTGATGCGGGTGATGTTGAAAGAGGACTGGATGGGGAGCGTGGTGGTCTCGGACTTGAGGAGGTCCATGACGGCAACGCGGTTACCGACGGGGGAGAGTAGCACGGTGTTGCTGGAAATGACCATGTTTTCCCCTCTGTAGGGGGCGCCCAACAGGTTCTAGAACCGGAAGTTCATTGCTTTGTGGAAGTTTTGGGGAAAGGGAGAAGGGACGTGCGCTGCATGAACTGCGAGAGGACACTATGTGTGGCGGGAATAGGGGTTAATGAGTTTATGGTTTTAGGGGTTCTCCGTCGTTAAAATCGAATGCCAAACGATAGCGTTTTGAATACACAGAGATACGGAAAAATGTTGATTAAATCGATTTTGAAAAAGAAATCATTTAATCTAATCACGTCAATTTTCTTAATTAATCATCTAATTATATTTGGTTTAAAATTTAAACCTGAACCAATTTGGATTGATTTTGATTAGATTAATTTTTCGTTAAGTGTTATTTTTTTATTTAGAGAAAACATTAAAAATGGTAAAATATATAATAAACATAATCAAAGATAATTAAAATATAAGATTCCTCAAAGATTATCAAAAATTTGGGTGGGATGTCTAGCCTTCCTTAGTGCATCACTGGGGACTTCAATGATATTTTCTTTAAAATTGAGTTAGAAGAATACCCTTGTATTTGACAATCTAGCAAGGAAATTGTCAATGCTGTGGAAGAAAGATTAGATAAAGCAATGATTAACCCTAATTGGTGTGATATTTTTCCTCGTGTTAAAATTATTATTTTTTCTCTTATGATAGATTGTGGCATGGTTACATCTTACAAGGAAGAAGAAACTCACCCTCTTAACCATTAACCATTTTGTATTTACAATGTTTAAATCAACTTGTTCTCTTTTTTATAAATGTGTCATGTATTTTTAATTAATCATTTAAGAGGGAAAAGTAGAAGGATTACTTTGGATCATTATTGCATAACATTGGTGAGAGATATCAATTTTCATAGGAAAATTTATATTAGCAATAGCAATATAGCTTGCATATAAAATACTAGGATGGACCAAACTCCAAAGGTGTTTTTATAAGTTATGCGAGTTAGTACTAAGCACACAGGTGTGGAAGAGCAAGTTGCAATATTTTTACATATTTTATCTCATAATGCAAAAGAAATGGTAATTAAAAAGTAATTTGTGACACAAAATTGTAAATCGTGAAATCATAACTCAAAACTTAAGATTCTACAAGATTTATAAAATGAATGTGTGTGCGCACACTCATATAATTCTTATTTATGCATACAAAATGGTAAAAATATGATAAAGAAAACACTTATACCACACATCATATACTTAATTAAGCTTAACATCATAAGCATAAGTGGATAATAAAATCAATGACTAGACAAACTCCATACATAATTCATAAATGACAAAGAAGGAAACATAACAACTTAAATTACTACAGTAATGCTTAATGCCTACTCCTAATTCCAAAAGTCCAAAATACAAGACATAAACACCTAGGCTTGACCTCTAAACACTAAAATGTAGTATATAGGGGGAGCTAGAAGAATTAAGTCAAGGATGAAGCCTGTGTCTTAAAAGAAAGATTTTTAGCTTTTCACATGCCAAAGCCTTTATAATTTTTAAGTGCTTAAGAGGCTTATTTTATGATCCTTGCATTTCATAAACATGAACATTAACATACATACATGATTTCATTAAAGCATAAAAGTTTTCATGTTTACATAAAGAAATTAATTGCTCATGGTTAAGTTTTGGAAAACTCATTTTAGCATTGATTTAATTGATTACCAACATTGGTAATCTATTACTTAAGCCATGAAGAACGATTTAATCGATTACAGGAAAATTGTAATTGATTACACAGTGTAGAAGCTCAAAACATGTCTGGTTGTTTTAATCGATTACCATACTATGTAATTGATTACATAAGCTTAAAGTTGAATCTACTATCACTGTTTTAATTGATTACACATCGATTTAATCGATTAAATTGCTCTTATACGTTTTCCAGACAGAGCTTATAACACTTTAATCGATTATTTTGTGTATTAATCGATTACATTAGTTAAAATAATCAAGTATCTTAACGTTTTAATCGATTACATTAACCTTACTCTGTTTTCTATAAAAAGTTGTTGGGTCTGTGCATTTGAATAATCTCCTTAGAATTAATTTACAGATTACCCATTACTCCCAAAAGCTTTCAAAGACTGAGAAAAAGAGTTTTTGAGTGTCATACATCTTGGTTCAAAACCTAAGGCTCATGCATCAATGATCATGCTGTTTTAAACAAAGATTGAATAAGAGTCTTCAAGAAAGTTGTGTTCTACAAAGCATTCATTCAAACCTTGTTTGATTGGTAAAATACATCTCATTCATAAACTGACGATCATGAGATGATATCTTTCTTGAACTCCTAACTGTGATTTGTTTTGTCTGTTTTTAGTTCTTGTATTTTCTAAGATAAAAAAGATTCTTTAAAGTTTTTTTATGGAGTAGTGTTCTCTGGAGAATAAAACAGAGTGGTGTATTCTGGTTCTTAGTCTTCAGAAGTCTATATGGTTTAGATTTTGTTTCTTTATCTAGGGTTGATAAAGGAGATCAATTGTAAAAGCTTGTAAAGAACATAATTTGATTTAGTGAAACTCTAACCTAGTGTTGGTTGGAGGTAACTGAATGTAGCCTCTATGTAGAGAGGCGAACCAGTATAAACTGTTGTCTCTTGTTTCTAATCTAGTTATCTTTCATTACTTGTTCTTGAGTGATCAAATCATAACCAACAAGAAGTGTTTCTGACATTACATGCAGTCCAAGGTGTATCTTGATTGAAAGAAAATTTTTGATTTTGATAAAGAGTTATTGAGTGATACGATCCATTTTTTATTCTGCTGCTATTTTGTTTTTCAAAGAAAGTTTTAACTCTCTATTATAAACCAATTCACCCCCTTCTTGGTTAATTGTGTGTGTACATCATTCTTGCACCTCATAGGTGGGCAGAGCTATCACTTTAGTGAATAGAGGTAGGGGTCACAACCAATCACATCAAGAGAATTTTTCAACATGAAACATTCTTCAACTAAATATTTATAGAAAGATGTTTTAGATTGTTGAAAGGACAATGGGAAATTTGATAGCCATATATTTTATCTAGTCAAATTAAACTCAATGTAGGATAATTACTGCATGTTGTTTGCTTCACAATCAAATTAGAAGAGAAATTATGGTGGATCCTTTAGATCATGAATTGATAGAGGAGGAACAAAATAAAGTGCAAGGTAATATGACAATTAATGTGAAGACATCATGTGTTTGGACACTTTGGAGAGATGAACTTGCTCAAGAAATGTTCAATAGATAGAGAGGACAACATTGACATCAAATGAGAAATGAATTTTTTTTTGAAACATTAATAGATTTGGTTTACAATTGATATAATTTTAATTAGTTTTATGTTTTTTTTTAAAACTACTTCGATGTAGTTAAATTTTAGTAAATTTCTTATTATGTTGTTATTACTTAAATGTTCATTGCTTATGGGTCATTTTATTGTGTTTAATAAAAAAATTAATTATTTTATATTATTTTGAGTCATTTTGGACATATATAATAGTTTTTCTTTTCATAAATGGGTGAACCAAAGGTTAGACGTAATAACCATCAATGGATTACTAATGAAGATAGAATCCTAGTTGAATGTTTAGTTGAACACTACATTGCTTGGAGAGGACACAATGACTTTAAAATAAGCATTTGGAGAAGAAGATACTTGAAAGCTACCCTTCATATAGAGTACAGGATTAAGCAACTAAAGAAGCACTACAATGCAATATGTGAGATGATGGGACCTAAAGGTGGTAGTGGGTTTGGTTTGAATGACAAGGATAAAATGATTGTGGTTAAAAAATAAATTTTAAAGAGTGAATAAAGGTAATATAATTAATTTTTTTACATTTATAGTATTTTACAAGTTTATTTATTTTAATATGATGTGTATAATTTTTTTACAAATCTCATCTTAATGCTAAAGGACTCTTCAACAAGTATTTTCCTTAGTTTGATGCTCTTGGGCTAATTTTTGGTAAAGATGCAGCCACAAAAGTGAATAATGTTGATGACCTTTTATTGTTGTGGAAGAAATGGACAAAAAAGTTGACACTCCTTATGTTAAAATTGATTCACAATTTGCTAAAGACATTGATTACCAAGTTGACATTGTTCCTGAAATCTAAGCTGCCACAAATGTTGGACAAGTTAGTGCTAAGAAAGGTAAAAAAGAGTCAGGTCAGAAGTTCAATGGTTGAAATATTTACAAGTAGTATTGATAAGTTTGACACTTTCTTTGAAAAAACTCATATACAATTAATGAGTTGACTTAATGTTTCAAAGTTTGAGTCTAATGGAGCCAATAAAGAAAAAATATTTTTTTTGAAGAATATGGAAGAATTGACTACTCAACAAAGGGTTTGAGTTGGTCGTTTGATATGCAAGGATATTAGCACACTTAATTATTTTATGGCAATAGATTATGAAGAAAAAGTTATATCAATGAAGAATATAATGACTTATTATTCAACATGAGAACATTATTTTTGCTTGTAAAGTTGTTAGGATTTATATCTTTCGGGTAAACTTTTTAGGGTGCATTATTTAGGATACTATGTTTATGATTATTAGATTAACTTTAATTAGGACTTATATAAGAAAATTTTCACAAAATATGAATATACTATGATTATTAAGGTATTTATATTTTACAATTTTTAAATTTCTAAAGTTTTAATTTAAAAAGTTTGTACAAACAAATAATGTAGTCAATTTAAAGCTTAGATATGTATAAATATATTGGATCAACAAGTACCTTGACAGTGAGTATTGCTACATGTTCATATTAAGAATGAGTTATTCGTAATTGCACATATTTGCAAGAATTATTACAATGAGAGGTATTTTATGAAGATGGACACGTCAACGTTATTAGTAACTTTACTTTGTTATTTTTAGCAAACATATAATGGTAGTATTCATTTAACATGCAGAGAACACATTTCTTCAATCAGTTGTAGTTCTTTTATTAATTTGTTAAATTTTACCAATCATAATTTTTTGAAGATATAAATTTATTTAAATCTTATAATTAAATTAGTTAAATTTCATATTTGTTATATAATTAGATTAAAAAATATTTAATAAAGTAATTTTAATAAATTTTCGTAAAAAATCTTATTTATCCAAGAAATTTTTACTATAACCAAACATGAGAATCTTCAATTCCCTAGTACTAACCAAACATTACATTTTGTCTCAATGGATCAAGGAGAAAAGGAGTTCAACGACAAGAGGATTGTAACATGAGAGAAATAAGAATGTCAATCTTTTCAAATATATAATATCGAATATAGAAATGCAATGTTGTTGGATTTTCATGTCAATATGAATGAATCATCCTTTCCACGGAGGTAAATTTTTGCCTAATAGGCAAGAGTATATCAAATTACAAATTTTGTCTTTGTAAGACATGTATTTTTATTACTATTAAATTGATATTCTCAGGATTTGTAATTCCCAAAAATCATGATTTTTGAGAATAAAAAGAATCTTCTCCCTACCAAAAACCCCCTTAAGTCAATAACAAATATGAACTATGTATGTGAGGAGAAATTATTAGACGATAAAGGAACATATTATTGTCTATGATCTTAACCAATCTCTACTTACATTATATGTATTCAAGTTTTTTAATTACATGTTACTGATTAATATGGACCATGTAATAATTTATGATCATATTTGAGATCTATCTATTTATCCTGGAACCCACATACATTCAATCTTGCAAATGTTCATTTCGAATATAAAAAATCCCTCCATAGCTACTAAATTTTTGAAAAATTCTTATACATTTCATTCATGTATCAACTTAGAGACTATGTATTTTTTTTATAAAAAAAAAAAAAAACTTAAAGCTTATGTAGAAGAAGCATGCAACCCGAAGAGGACATAGTAAACCAAAAGAAACATTGTCTATAACCCAAACCTAATAAATGTGACTTTATCTATAGACCCTAGGAGAAAAATGTTAATAGAAATAGATATGAAAGGTATTCATGGAACCAAAGGCACCCCCAAAGTTGGCAAAAGAACCTAAATAATACAATTTAAATAAAAAATTACGAATTTGGGACTGTTTTGAAACTAATTAAAAATCTGGGGCAGTTGGTCACGCTCAAAACTGGGCATGACTGGTCACGCCCAGAACCAGGCGTGACTTCCTGACACGTGTCATGCACAGATGGAGCGATTCGAACGGTCATAACTTTTGACTGGAATGTCCGATTGAGGCGAAACCGGTGGCCACGCGTTCGAAATTGAGAGGAGAAGCTGTTGGCAAGTTCTCAAAGGGGACTTGGTCAATTTTTTTTCCAAAAAAGGCCTCTAAGTGCCTCAAAATTACGATTTAATTTTCGAACATCTAAAAATTTTCTTGTTTTCTACTTTTTTAATTATTTAGTCAGTTAATTACATGCCATTTTTTATTTTTTAATTAATTCTATTAATTTTGAGCATTTCGACATATCGACATATCGTACACCTCGATCAGACATTTCCATCAAAAGTTAGACCATTTGAAGGACATATCGTACGTCGTCGTAATTTTTTTCGATATTCTAAATTTTTATATGGTTTTGTTTAATATTTTTTGTATTTTTTATATAATAACCACATTTATCCCAAAACACATTCATTCCTAAGTTTTCTGCACTCATTCCACACTTTACCACTCGTTCCACTCATCCCAAAGTGCACTCACCACATAATAATCGGAATTGTAGCACCCCATTAATTCCAAAGCGCACTTGGAGCGGCGAAACATTGCAGAACTCTACAAATAGGAGTGGAACTGCGTGAGACAAAGTGAATCAAATTGAATGCAAAGAATTGCATTGCGCTTACCAAGAGAGATAAAGATGGTGACCAACTTACTCGCACAATTGATCATTCACCATGAAAGATGGACGATCCTTTCTAATTCCCTTTCTCGTTTGGATGTATATGTTTTGACCACACTAATTTTATACAATTGAGTCATTGATTGACAGAAATCCTGAGTTTCGGTGTAGTTTCAATGATGAGTTAGTCGACTGCGTGCTTTTGGCTGGAACAAAAAGAGAAAAGGGGAATTGTCTTCTACTTTTTTTGAAAGAGAATTATCAAATTATGAGAGGATCAAAGAGATGATGAGAGGGATGAGAATAATGTGTTTAATGGGAGTAGTCTTGATATAAAAAATGAGAAGTATAAAAAAATATTCAATTTTTTCAAATTCCAAAATAAAATTGAAAAATTTTATTGAATAAAATATTATATTAAAAATTAGTTATAAAATCCAAAAAGTATTAAACAAGATCATATAAAAATTTAGAAATTATATTAAATAAAATAATATATTAAAAATTATATATACCATAAATCCAGAATATATTAAATAAAATCATATAAAATTAAAAAAATATACTAAATAAAACAATATTAAAAAAAGTAAAAAAAGATCATATTTATGATGAAAATCAGTCTAAAAATACTTTCAAATTAAATAAAAATAAAAATAAATAATATTAAATGATATTTTACGTCAAAAATTAAAACACGCCAATTTTAATCTTTATTTTAGTCGCTAACAGTTTTTGCAACGGAATATTTAGGTTCTTTTGCCCCCCAAAGTTCAAGCTCCTTTGCCATTAGAACAAGAAGCCAAAGTCCACTGGTAGATGAAGCACAAATTGACCCAAAAATAGCATACCCAATACACCCTTCACTAAGAGCCCAATAACATGAAATCCCACACGAAGAGCCAATAATCAACATAATGAACAGAATGAGCTTGATTTGATTTTTGTTTGTAGTGACCCCACTAAAGTAGTACATCCTCAATTCCTTTCGTAGGAGAGCTCACTTAGCGCGAATGTCGTGCTTAGCGTAATTTTTGTAATTTTTAGAATTTTCGTAATGTCGTAATTTAGTAATTTCTTATTTGTGTAATGAGCCTCAATGTGGGCTAAAATAGACCAAACTATGCATTTTTAGGTTTTATTAGAGGCTTCACTCTATAAGTACTCAGACATTGCTATTTTTCGATAACTTTTGATTAATGAAATTAAGCTTTTGCTTGAATTGAGAGCTTAGCCTCTTCCTTGTTCTTGGTTGAACTGAAATCGATTCTTATCAAGGAAGCTTTCCTTTGTGGTGAATCCTCCTCAACTTATCGTTCCAATATGGATCGTAGAGTTATTCATTACCATATTTTTAATCTTCTTCATCTTTTGTTTTAAGTTTTGGACAACTATCCCTTGAGTCTTGAAATTTGTATCCGAAAACGATCCTATCCAAGCGTTCATGCCTTAGCCATCATCAAAAGAGGTTCTCAGATCCTACACTTTACAAATTAGTGGTTGGGGCACTTTTGTATGCCATTATAACTATACCAGAAATATGTTTTTCAATGAATAAAGTTGCCAATTTATGTATAATCCATCAAAAAAGCATTAGCAAGTTGTGAAGATAATTCTAAGGTATCTGAATGGGACTTTAACTATGGGATTAAGGTTACAACCCTCTAAATCATCAAATTTCTCTAATCAGGCATATTGTGATGTTGTCGATGTTGTCTGGGCTTTAGACCCAAATGATAGACGATCAAATTCAATAGTAACAATTTTCTTAGGACCTAATCTAGTGTCCTAGCGGTCTAAGAAACAAAAAGTTGTGGCTAGATCTAGTACAAAAGTAGAGCATTGAAGCTTGTCTTTGCTTATGTTGAAAATGACTTAGATTCAGACTTTTCCATGTGAATTACAAGTCAGACACACTACACCAATGGTCTTTTGTGTCAATATGACCACAGTCTCTCTAGCCCACAATCCAGTTTTGCACTCCAGAACCAAACATATGGAGCTGAATTTGTTTTTTGTCAGAGAAAAGGTTATGGAGAAGAGTCTTCAAGTGATTCATGTTCTTGTTGTTGAACAATGTGATAAAATCGTCATCATATCTCTATTTCCCTCCAACTTCATTGTTGTTAGGGACAAGCTCAAAGTTGTTGACAAAACTTTTGTAAACCCCTCATGAGCTTGTCGGGGGGTATTAGAGTAAAAGATATTTTTTTTTTCTATTTTAACTACTATTAGTTAGTTGTGTTAGTTAATTCAACTAACCTAAGGTTAGTTGATAATTACTACTGTTAGTTGTAATAGCTATTTAGCTCTAGTATAAATACCATATATGTAACTACTTTCAATTGAGTTAGTTAATATAAAAAACTTCATTTTTGAAGTTTAGCTTCTCTCTCTTTTATCGATTCTGAAATCATTTTAACCATTTTGTCATTAAGTTGTAATGTTTAAAGACCAATTTGACAATAAGTTACATCTTTTGAGGGCAATTTGATATTAAGCTGCAAATTTTAGAGACTAATTTGTAATTAAATTGTTTGCATGACTAATTTGTCTCACTTTTTACACATTTAGGGACTATATTTGAATTTTTCATCTGTCAAAGACCAATTTGTCAGCGCCTCACACTTTCAAGGACGAATTTCACTATTACCCTATAATGACCTATTTTAACGTTTGAAATTCAATATTGGTAAAACTACAATAAGTTGTGAAATTGTGATGGACCCTTTTGATTGTTTAGCAATTGCACAATTTAAGACGAAGAATTTGCCAAAATAACAACCAATTGTGGTTGGAAGGTTTTATTTGTGTCTCTTACTCACATGTTAAGGATGATAAAAGAATGAAATACATGTAGGTAGTGGAAAATGGAGAGGAATGAGATGTGTCCGACACAATAGCTGAAGATATTTTGTATTTCGGTTCAGTTTTTTCTTTTTCAAATTTTGAAAATTTAAACATAGATTAATCATAACCATTTAAGACTTGTGATCACACCCTTTTGATTGTTTAACAATTGCACAATTTAAGACGAAGAATTTGCCAAAATAACAATCAATTGTGGTTGGAAGGTTTTATTTGAGTCTCTCACTCATGTGTTAAGGATGATAAAAGGAATCCAATACATGCTGGGAGTGGAAAATGGAGAGGAAGGAGATGTGTCCGGCACAATGGTTGAAGATATTTTGCATTTTAGTTCAATTTTTTCATTTTTCAAATTTTAAATATAGATTAATCATAACCATTAAATAATTGAATGGTGTAATATCCTGAAAAGGGACATATCATATGAGAATGAGCAACATATGTGAGAATGGAAATTGAATGGTTTAACCTCATCTGTTAGATTAAAATAAAAAGCTTAAATTAAAAATATTTTAAATTCAATTAAAATCCCATTTAAACATAAAATCTAAAGATTCATCCAATAGAAAATTAAATATCTAAAAGATCTATTTTATCATATCCTAAAATATCTCATGACAGTGGTGGCAATGATGATCATGATGGTAGTAATAGTAATGATGAGTTTGAGATATTTTGAAACATGATTATTAAAATCTTTTAGACATTTGATTTTTGTTTTGTAAATATTTTAAAGATTTATTAGTTATGTGATATTTTAATTTGAATTTAAATATTTTTAATCTAAACTTCCTATTTTAATCTAATGGTTGATTAATCATTCTCATATAAGATGATACTTTTATATGGTAGCCATATATATATATATATATAATAATAATTAAAATCTTTTAGAGATTTATTTTTTTTGTAAATATTTTAAAAATTTATTAGTTATGTGATATTTTAATTTGAATATAAAATATTTTTAATCTAAACTTTCTATTTTAATCTAATGGTTAATTGGTCATTTCCATTCTCACATAAGATGATATTTTTATATGGTAGCCATATATATATATATATATATATATATATAAGAAAATGATGTTTCGATACCATTTAGGTGTCTAAACTCTAAACCTTGAGAGTGAAACAAGAAGAAAATAGATAAGTGATTAATAATTGTATTAGTTTGTTTAAACTTATTTGTTAAAAAAATATTTATTTTAATAAAACTAACAACTTATTTTATGGGTGTCCAAACATAATTATCATTTTCTCTATTTTCTGTCTCTTGCTAAGTGTAAAATAAGTTAATGTTTACATAACTACTAGAAAAAGTCGCACACTCATTTTCTTTGTATTTATATAAAAATAGTTAGTTAGTATTTATTTTAAAAAAATCACACACGTTACTAGTCTATGTACCTTTACAAAAAAAAGAAGAACACGAAATTACACAACTTCAAGTGGCTCACATATAGGCATGGCAACGGGGACGATTTTTGTGTATATCGTCCCCGCCCCCGAAAATCGACGAGGGCCAGAAATTTGCTCCTATCCCCGCCCCAGATGGGGTGGGTTCCCCCTCCCCCCCTCCCCTCCCCCCGCCCCCAAAATGCACTTATAAAATTACTGTTAAAAATTTAATAAAAAACAACAATCATAGCTAAAATATTGACAAAGCCAAGTTTCAAATGTATAATTAGAATAAAATTTCAACATCAAATGTAATGTTCATTGCTCGAAAATAAATCTCAAATATAACTCCTAATTCTTCAATCATTATGCATTCCTCCAAGTGGGTAGTGTCATTTCCCATCATATCACTTGCATAATCACCTGGATAAATAATAAACCAAAATTACAATATAAAGAAGAAATTGATCATTTAAAAATGTACATTCTTATATGGCATACACCTTCATCATCTGAAGCTATCTCATTAACCAAAGTAATACTTTCTGCAGAATTTTAGATTTCAAAATACCTGTATCAAATATAATATAATGTAAATAATTAGTTATCAAATTAAAAATAAATAGTCATTTATTAGGATAACTAACTTAAGTATTCAAGACATTACCATCAGTTTCAACACTCAATAAGCAACTTCTAGTGCACATCAATGCCTCTAAAGTAGTCCAATGAAGTCGACTATGATGAGGACCTAAAATTTGGCCACTGGTACTAAAAGCAGATTCAGAAGCTACTGTTGATGGAAGAATAAGTAAGATATCCTTTGCAATAGCTTGAATTGTTGGATACTTGGGACCATTCGACCTCCACCACCACAAAATATTATAATCACTGGATCTTAGTAAAACATCTTCTTCTAAATAATGATTCAACTTTATTTTAGCATGATAACTTTTGGCCTTTTTTCCCCTCGAAATGTAACATCCCCAAAATTATAAAAATGTGATACAAGTATGTTTAAAGAAAAAATAACTATATCACTCTTTCCAAGAAGTGGAAATTACTAGAAAACCCCTTAAGATAAAATGTCAAAAATGCCCTTGACATTTTTGAAAATGACCAAAATGTCCCTAGGTTGAATGGCATAATTACCAAAATGCCCCTAGGCCAA
>PYAF01002413.1:1995-62228 GCA_007407185.1 Glycine tomentella | reverse complement strand
AACATGACATATCAGTTAAGTCCCAAAAAGATTTATACATGCATGGTTAAGCAAACAAAAAGTTTTTAAAATGTGTATTTTTCAAAAAGAGAAAAACCTCTATGTGCAAGCAGAAAGAAGCAAATCATAATAAAAGTACTGATTTAAACTACAAAGCAGTAAAGCAATTTAAAAACAATGTCACTGATTTTTGAAGATCATGGCTGAGAAGCTTGATGCCCTTCATTCAGATAATCAACAGGTTCTGCCACGTTTCTTCTTTCTCACCTGCTTTGCTTAACAAAATAGATTTGTATCCAAGTTCTTTAACAAAACAGATAATACTTTCAAAAAGATAAGATATAACATAAGACATAAAATAAAATAAAGACAGAATTTTAAAACACTGGGTTGCCTCCCAGGAGCGCTTCTTTAATGCCGTATTAGCTGGACGCCTTTGTTATGGTTTCGGCTCCCAGCAATTGGACAATATGGATGAGCCATCGGCTTTTGTATTTTCCTCCAATATTTTTACCAGTTTCTTTTCTTTTTCAGAGAGCATAGATTTATTGCTAACTGGTCTCTTTGAATTTCCTGCAAGGAAAACAGTGTTAGCATATGGAGGTACTGCGTTTACCTTTTTCTGTGATTCTTGATTTGTGTCTTCCTCTGGCAATTCCTCAAAAAGTGATTGTTGGCAAGGATTTTCTTTGAAAGCATCTATTTGCGAGAGATGATCTAAACTATCTTCTTCAGATTCACTCATCTCCTAGAATGCTTCGGCTAATGTATAATCTTTTCTTTGAGCCAACTTCTTGGAGTCAAAATTCCCTCCATTCAAGATATCCACTCTAAAAAATCCTCTTGGTTCTCTTGGATTATCATGTGTGTTTGCTGAAGAGGGTCCACTTCTGTGCTCAGACACTTGCTTTGCAAGCTGTCCAACTTGAACCTCGAGATTTCTGATGGAAGCCTCAGTGTTCTTTTGATTTGAAATGGACATCTGCATAAACGAGTCAGAGTATCTTCCATTTTTGATATTCTATCAGGCTGAGCTTCTTCTTGTTTTTGATCCCTATTTGAAGAACCTACATAAGAGTTGTTAGAGGGACATGCAAAAGAAGAGTTAGTGGGACCATAATATGCATTTTCATATTGCTGCTTCCAGCCATAAGAACTTGGACCATCTCTACAGCCTTGGTAATTTCCTTGGAAGTTCTGTTGAGGTCTGGTCTGATTCTGCATATAATAAGCCTCTTCTTCTTGTTGGCAATCACCATGTAGTTGATGAAATTGTTGAGGAAGTTGGCCTATTTGTTTGGTCAAGGCCTCTATTTGTTGAGTCAAGAGCTTATTCTGAGCTAGAATTGCATTCTGAGTATCTAGCTCCATTATACCTTTCCTTTGGATCGGAGATCTATCATGATGAGATTGATAATCACTGGCTGCTATGGAGTCAATGATTATAATTGCTTCCTCCAGGCTCTTTGACATCATGGTACCTCCAGATGAGGCATCAAGAATCATCTTTGTTTGAGGTCTCAAACCACTGTAGCAAATATGTAACTATGCAATATCATCAAAATTATGGTTTGGACACCTACTTGTAAAGATTTGAATCTCTCCCATGTTTCACAGAGAGGTTCATTATACCCTTGGGAAAAAGTAGCAATTGCTGACTTTGCATTTATGAATCTAGATGGAGGAAAGAATCTGACAATAAATTTCTCCTCCACTTCTTCCCAAGTGCTAAGACTTTTATTAGGTTGGGATTGAAGCCATACCTTTGCCTTACTTGTCTAGGAGAACGGAAAAGCTCTGAGATAGATAGCTTCAACATCATAGGCTCCCATGGTACTGCACAGCTCCATGAAGGTGGACAAATGAGTGTATGGATCTTCATGATCTAGTCCGACAATTAGAGTGAGCAATGCGAGCTTCAATTCCACAATTTTTTTAGTGAAAGGAGGAATGACTATGCTGTTGTAATGCTTTGGTCCTTGTTGATATGCATAATCACCCAGAGTCCTCCTTGGTGGTCTATTTTCTTCTCCCCCTCTATCAGCCATATTTAGAGGTAGCTTTTATAGGTGAAGTAGAAAAATAGAAGAAGTTTCTCTCGGTAGCTTTTTGGCTGTTTGTTTTTCCTTTGGTAATTTTCTAAATTAAATATCGATGTAACTGCAAGAAATTTACCTTAAAAAGGAAAAAGAACAAACTTGCAATAATTTGTAAGTACCGAGGTTAGGGCAAGTAAGTAAAATACAAAAAGAATTTATACAAAAGTAAAAATAACAGAAGCAAATAAAAAGTCCTATTCAATTGAGAAATTAAATTTTGAAAGAACTGAGTGAGGGACTCAAGTCCCCGGCAACGGCGCCAGAAACTTGTTAGGATTTTTCTCCACGGCAAGCGTACCGTTCTATTGTTGTAAGTTTCAAATTTATAAAGATCGTCTCCACAGGGACTTGAGCTTACTCAGTTAATCCAACTAAAATTAAACAGTTGAATAGATATGTACAAGTAGGTCGAATGATATTTCATTTGTTGATGCAGGTAAAGTAAATTAACTAAACTTAACGAAAATGAAAATATATTTATGAGAAAGCGGGATTGGATTTCATCATTCTTAATATCCTATATTCAATTAATATTTACCATGCATAAATCACTGTCTATTCTTATTGATGCTCACTAGGTTACCTTGAATCGATTCCTCGCATCCAAGTTCTAAGGATATTTTACCGAATATCAATCCCTCGCATATTTAAGTAAATTACCCCAGCGTTAAGAACTATAATCGCATGCTTTTATGCAATCGAAACATTATGCCCTATTCCTAGCAACGTAATGTAACGAGTAATTTCATTCAGTTCAAACCCTAAGATTACTTTCCAGTCTCACTTCGGATTTAAGCTCGTGATACTAGTGATCAAGTAGGATCAAGCATTAAGCGCAGAATGAAACTACCAATAAGAAATAGAATGACTCATGCATGAATATTAAAAGAAGTGTAGGGTTAAGAAGATTACATCCAACCTCTAAGAAGCTAGCCCAGCATGGAGAGAACCTCTTATCGGAAAGAGAAGTTGAACGTTCCCATCCTCGCTTCTCTCCGGCAGAATTTCCACGCTTAACCTCACTTCTCTCACTTTCTTAACCTACTTAAACCTACTATTTAAGTACCTAAACCTAAGAACAAGCTAAGGGACAAGAAAGAGAGGAAAACCTCCAAAAATGGCATGCCATCCTTCTCCAAACCGTGGCCTATTTATAGATTTTGGGCACTAGCATGCTTCACTCGCCCAGGCCACTGATTTTGCCTATGTTCACTTGCCTGGGCGAGTTAATCTGATCTTCTTAGAACTTGGAGCTTGCCTAGGCGAGCAAAATACACTATGGTTGGTCGCCTGGGCGAGTTAAAGTCTTAATGTTGAAGAAAGCTTTGGGCCATGTCGGTTTCTAGGCCTGAAATGCTTGTTGCACCTCTCATGCTTGCTATGTAACCCTCCTTGCTTGCTTTGATACTCCGAAAGCTTCGGAAATCCACAGAATCTATCCAAATACAAAGCACGATTGAATGAATCTTCCGAAACATTTTAAACATGAGTATAAGGTGCTTATTAACTAGGTTTAGGGAATTTTACCAGCCAAATGAAAGAAATCAAAAGATAAGTGACAATATTTTAAACATGAAATTAACTGAAATGTGGCACTTATCACATAAGCAACAATCCAAACAACGAATAACATTACTTCATAACAGAAAATAACGTAACTGACATTTTAAATTACAACAACAATTGAACATAACCAAATCTGATAAACACTACTTAACACATTGAATCATTATAGTCAATATTATGACCATGTCTCATTGCATTTAGGTAACTGGTTTGCTAAAAATAGCTAAAATCTCTATTGGACCATAATGTTTCCAGTAGTTGCATTCTGTTAACAACTTAAACACATCTTCATCACTTGTCAACTCTATTATGTGATATTCAATTGTGTTGTTTGAATATTTTGCATGGCCTGGCTGTCAGAAAAATAATTTATTGACCAGCTGTGAGTTGTGAATGCCATAAGGGGGAACCCCAACAGGTGCAACTTGCTTTATGACATCCTTTAGTGTTTCAATGTTGCATTCTAAAGGAATTTCAAACCTTATTGGGTTTGTTCCAGTGAAGGAATAACCCACAAAACTGCATAGTCGTGGTATGTTCCACTTGTCGTTGTAATATAGTATTGCATCATGTGTAGGACGATGGTGGATCGAAGTACGTTCAGTATACCATCGGGTGTTCTGTTCATGGTGCATAATATTTCTATAGGGCCACACTTGACATTTGGTCGTTGCACATTAACATTGTGCAAGCATCATCATCACTTGTGAGTTTTAAAGAATGAAAGAAATATTGCTGACCTGCATGTATGGATGGTTGTAGGTAGTAGATTTCATCAAGAAAGTGGTCACAAGCTAGTTGAAGGGTGTCGTGCATCCTGCTCTTGAGTGTCTGCAAAGAACAGTCATTAGGAACTCGCATTGGTTTTGGAGAAGGGCATTCAAAAGAAACGCCTGTTTCGTTGTGTTTCACTGATCCATTTGGAAAAATGAATGCTAATTTGGAGTTACAAATGTTCTGACTGCTAGTTTCTCCTAAGAATGCCATACTATTCAGATTCAATTTTGAATCCGGAGGCATGTTGTCTGGGAGTGGGAGTGTATGCCTTAAATAGGGGTGAGTGACGCCCTATTTCAGCATGTTAAGTCACGCCCCATTTTGACGTCTTAAGTCACACTCATTTTGTTAGGCATGTCCAATCACACCCCATTTGTTGGGCGTGTTAAGTCACGCCCTATTTCAGGGTGTTCAGTCACGCTGTCTTCCTGCGTGTTTAGTCACACCGTTATGGTTTGGGCTTTCAGTCTAGGGTCTAGAATAAGGGTAAGGGTAAGTAGCCAGGCATATTAAAAATGGTACATAATTAGGGTTTAGGTTAAGTTTCATTGTTTACTGTATTCATGTATTAAATCGCTTGAAATATTTAATTGTTGTAGCACATAATTAGAATTTTTTAATTAATTAGGGTTTAGGTTAAATTTCATTGTTAACATTTAAATGCTTTGGAACATACACTATCAGGCCTGGTGGATAATTTGGTAACTAGATGCTAATTTGTTTTTTGTGTTGGCCAAGTCAAACCTAGACAACCCAAGTCACCTAATGGGCCACAGATGACAGTAAGGCCCAAGTCACCTAAACCTTAACGTGAGAAGTAGCTTTCCCTTTGGACTAAGGACTTTTTCTATGTCTCAGTGCGCCTAGCACTACTCTGCCATTACAAAATTTCTCTTTTGCTAAGTTGTGTGAATATTCCTTTTTTTTTATTATGATGATTTTCTTGATGCTAGGGATATGGTGTGGTGATCCCTGTAGCTGGAATACTTTACACAGCCATTGATTGAGATAATGAAAGGGCATAGAAACACTCGATACCAATTGTACAAGGCATGCCAATAAAGAAATACCAAACACATCAACTGCAACCATCTTAATTGGTTCTCTAGAGTGCTACAACAACTAATAATAATTAATTATGTACCATTTTTAATACATTAAGGTTAACTTTTTTATAAATCAAATACATTAACATCACATTAATTAAAAAACATAATTTCAAATTCATGAAGCACCACCACGAGTAGGATAATTCCTCCGATTATGTCCAACCTGCTTGCAAATTCTGCATCTGACGGGCCTTGGAATTGTTTCCACTTCGTCCATCTCGTTACGTATTCTAGTGGACCTTGGACGACCCTTTGCACACAACATCTCCCTGTCAGGTATGACAACTGGAGCTTCATTCGGTGGAATAGCATGTTCATTACCTATTGGTTACCATGGCAATGAATAAGCCTGAACCAATCGGGTGTACGTGTGCTTCACAAGAGTGGTGATAGGCATGTTTCTTGCTCCCTTGAACACCCTATTCACTGATTCTGACAAATTTGTTGTCATATGGCCATATCTTCTCCCTTCTACATCATATGCACGTGTCCACTTTCCTTAGGGATGCCATCAATCCTTCTGCAACCTTAGGATTGGTATCACGAAACCGTGCAAACGCAACGCCAAAATCAACCACACTAGGAGTATAACATGCAGAATAATAATAACATTAACATTATTCTGTTTACAGATTTGTCTCAGATTAATGTATTTGAAATACTTGCTAACATACCTAAAGTCATGAGGGCCTTCTTCAATCTTTCACTCTTGAACCTTTGATTAAAATTACTGGTAATATGACGAAGGCAAAACACGTGATGCACATAAGGTGGTTGCCAGTCGGCATGATTCTCCACAGCAGATATGATGCTCCGGTGCCAATCTGAAATGAAACATATATTTTGCATTTGGGTAACGTGGAGGCGAATGTTAGCAAGGAAGTATTCCCAAGCTTCCAACATCTCCCCCTCAACAATGGCAAATGCCAGTGGCAGACACTCATTATTTCTGTCCTGAGTCATGGCAATCAACAATTTTCCTTTATACTTGCCATATAAATGAGTCCCATCAATTTGAATGATGGGTTTGCAAAATTTAAAAGCCTCGCAACACTACCTAAAAGTCCAAAACAGGCGATGAAACACACGCTTCACTTGTACCAGTCGATGTGCCACAAAATAAGCATTTGTTTGAATATCATAAAAAGAACCTGGTGAAAAACGAAGCATGTAATCGCACCACCTCGGCAAAAATGCATAAGACTCTTCTTAATCCCCATAAATCATTGCCATTCCTTTATGTTTCGCATACCAAGTCTTTCCATATGAAACTTTAAATCCATACGTATTGGTGATCCTCTCCTGAACCAATGCAATTGACACAGACGGTTCCTCCCTAACCATTCCTAACAATCAAATGGTAATATTGACATTAACAACATACCTCTAAAATCAATATTCTTCATATTAACCAAATTTAATAGAAACATACCTATACAAGTGAAGTAATAGCATCAACGTCAAGCTGTTTGTGACCCTGTGAAATATGATCATTCAGGCAATTGTGTTTCCCACCCCATCTTGAAACAACTCACTTCTCACTGTACGTTGGTTTGATTACCCTAACCCTCCAAGGGCAACCATCGGTGTCTCGAATACACTTCATGCTAAACTTGGTAGGCTTGCTCTCAACCACAGTTGCTTCTTGATGCTCCTTCATGAGGTTCTGTTTAATTGCAATTTGTGCCTCCATTTTGGATGCAAATTCCTGTTTAACAAACAAGTCATCCCTAATTGCTATGGACCTTGCACTAGACCTGAACCCGAACCCGAACCCGAACCAGAAGCAGAACTGGTAAATGATTTTTCTTCGTCACATGAATGACTCCAATCAATATATGTGTAATGTGGAATTCCATCCCAATAAGGAATGACATCAGCATCTAAACATATAAGCCAAATAAAATACTATAATATGAAGAAGGCAAGCATAAAACCCCGATGAAAGAAATCTGGAATTATTTATCCCAAACCAATAAAAAGATATTGAAAATGATTATGTACGATCAGACAGTCAAAAGAATAGTAGGCAACACTAGCCCTAAACCCTAAACCCCTAACCCCTAAACCGAAAACCCTAAATACTAAATAATTAACCTAACCAACATCAACACTAAAACATAAAACATTGTTGAATGCCACCATAAAGCAAACACTCTAAACCCTAAATCCTAAACCATAAACCCAAAAACATTATCCAAACACACTAACCCTTAACCCTAAACCCCTAAACCGAACACCATAAACCCTAAACCATTAATCCAACCAACATCAACACTAAATCATAAAACCTAAACCATACACTATACTCCCTAACCCCTAAACCAAACAAAATCAACCCTCAACCATTTTCCTTACACCATAACCCCTAACCCCTAACCCCTAACCCCTCAACCCTCAACCATTATCCTTACACCTTAAACCCTAAACCCCTAATCCCCACACCCTAAACCCTAAACCTAGCCATCATAGATACTACACCATAAAACCTAAACCCTAAACCATCAACCATACACCCTAACCCCTAAACCAGAAACCCAAACCCTTAACCCTAAACAATTATCATAAACAACATCAACCCTAAACCATAAAACCTAACCCCTAAACAACATCTACATATTATGATCATTCAAAATCAGAAGAATTTAATTCTATGCGCAATCTAACATGCCACCTAACAAGTAAACATATATCACTACAGTTTCACTGATTAAAGCAATCTAACATACCTTCAACAGGTTCTTCTACTTGAGTAGATCGAACGTCCGCATGATGACGCATTTGAGACGACCCCACACCAGTATCTTCTTGGAATTCAATCGCATGCACACCAGCATCCTCATCATTGTCCTACACACTAGCATCCTCCTCAAGAAGACAATCTTCCATCGCGATATTTTCATCATCGTCATCCTCATCATCATCATCCATAACCCAAGTTGGGTCATGTTCAGCTTCCTCAGACACGTTTACACCTGGAGCAGCATATGATGCTTCATTATTTGTATATTAAAAGCGATTGACCTCATGGGTAAAGGTAAAACAACATCCTCCACCTCGACATAATCCACGTACAATTCTAACAATTCATTCGTTGATTGCTTCAAAAATTGGTCCATTACAATTTTTATGTCTTCATCATCCAGCAGTTGACTCCTCGTGTAATGATCGTGTTGCTATAATCTTGTCGTCATCAAACTGATACGTTGGTTGTCTTTTAGACCTAATTTTTTGTGTATCTTCTCATGTAATTCACTAACTGTAATCTTCGATTAATACGTGCCGTCCTGTTGTCCCCTTCAAAAACAACACCTCGTCGTCCTCTAACTTTTCTTTCATTAAAAAACAACATAACATCAACGCTCTGACTACCTAAACTCATTACTTGTCGCCAACAAAAACAAAAATTTTAAAGGACGTAATGGTCAAATACAGACGCTTAAACTAGAACCAAACCACAATCAATGGACTCAAACAACAACGCACTGAACCAATGTATCTGGAGGTAACTTATTTAGGGCCACCTTAAATAGAACAAAAACACCCAAACACACCTCAAATAAGCGTGTTTAAATACGCCCAAATTGGACGTGTTTAAACACGCCTATTTTAGACGTGTTCAATGACCCTATTTTTTGAATTATTTTCCAAAGTGCATCATTTTTCAAATTATTTTTTTAATTTGTATTATTTATTTAAATTTGCCAACATAAATAAGAATTTATTAGTATTATACTGAAAAATTTAATAAACAAGTGTCAAATTTGTATTGATAGAAGGATTATTCGGGATCTTTTATTTAGGCTGCTAACATTTCTCATCGATCTCGCTCTTTCGTGGGGTTTTGTTTTGTTTCGATTCTCGTTCTCTAGGGTTTTCTCATCCCTTTTCGACCCCCTATCACTCTTTTCTTTGTTCACTCGGTGTTTCTTCTCTTTCACTTCCAATCTCGATTTCTTCGATAGCTTTTCCTTGTAAGAACCCTCAATCTCGCTAAACTCGCGGCTCAATTCATCGTTCCCTTCAATCTAGGGTTTCGTTTCGATAATGCCTCCGAAAACGGCTAAGCGAGGGTCTGCGTCGAGCGCCTCGAAGAGGGGCGGCAGAGGCGGCAGGGGAACCCTGAAGGCTGCACAGAACCAACAGCAACACGAACCTGCGGAAGAGACATTGAAGGTCGAAGAGAAACAAGAACCCGTTGTTGTTGTTGTTGCTGAGGAGGAACGGCGCACGGTGGTGGTGGAAGAAGAGAACCCTGCTGTTGTAGAGAAACAGCTTGTGGTTGAAGAGAAAGAATCTGCAGTGGTTGTTGAGGACAAGGCTATTGACATGAACCAAATGGCTCCTGAAGCTGTGAAAGAAGCGTCCCATGCGGCTAATGGGTTGAGCGTGGCGAAAAGTAAGTTTCTTTTCTTTTTAGCGAATAAGATTTTTTAAGGGTTTCTTTTAGATTGGATTGGGGTGTATGTGTTGAATTTCAGGGTTTTGGTTGTGTTTATATTTGGTTGTAATCAAGGTTTTAAATCGCAATTGTGGTTTTGGTTTCATTGTGATCCTATATATTGCGGGAAATTGGAACAAATGTGGCCAGTGTGGTCACTTGCGGTTGCAGTTTCGCCACGATCATTATTGATATTACAGGAAATTGGGACAAATGCAGCTGATGCGCTTGCAGTTTTACACCAGTCCTTGATATTGGGACTAATGCAGCCACTGAAAATTGGGACAATGTGACTGCTCGGCCGCATGCGGTTGCAGTTTTGTCTCAATTCTTGATTTATTGGGGGAAATTGGGGCAAATGTGGCCACCCCAAAAGCCTTGTAGTTGTGGCCAAAATCACGGTGGCTGGCCTTTTATTAAAACCTCGGTCATAATTATTTTTGGGTTCTTTTCTTGTGAAATTTTATAGTTTTAGTTCACTTAGGATATATTAATCTGATTTTTTATTATTGGAAAATGTTAGTGAATGTATGATGTTTGACAGATCTGTCCTCTCCTCCTTGTGTTTGCTATTATGTTTTGGTTTGAAGGAAATGTGGTAGCTAATAGCAGGAAAGCTATTGCACGATGTATTTCTTCATGCATGTTTAAATGATAATAGTCTTTCTGTTGCCTCTGTGCTAGATGTTGGAAATTGAGTTGGGGCTATTGGTTGGCATGTAACCCATTCAAGTTCTTTAGATGATAAACTCTGCATTTGTTTTTCGAGATTTTTTGGCTAAAGTTCTATTTCAGTTCATTTGTGTTAGTGTGCTGCATGGGAATAGTTTCAACTAGGAACGGTGAGATTGATTATGGGTGTGGAATACCCTAATTTAATGAATGCTATGATGTTGGAAAAGTTTGTTCTGTTTTGATGGGGATCATTTGGAATCTTTATTTTTTGACAGACGATGGAGACGAGGTTAAGGAGGCCATAGATGAATATGAGAAAGATGAACGCTTAGATTTGGAGGATAATGATCCTGAGTATGAACCTGAGGAGTATGGTGGAGTTGATTATGATGAGAAGGAACTTGAACAAGATGAGGGTCATGAGGTGGGAAATGAAGTAGAAGAAGAAGAGGCTGAAGATAATGTAGGTGAAGAGGGTGAGACAGGTGAGGAAGAAGTCGAAGATGTTCATGATGAACTTGAGGGTGAAGAGGAGCATGAGCATGAGCATGAGCATGCTGGTGAGGAGCATGAGCATCCAGACTTTGCTGATGTTGAGGAAGAGGAACACCGAGAAGTTGTGAAGGAGAGGAAAAAGCGGAAAGAATTTGAAGTTTTTGTTGGGGGCTTGGACAAGGATGCTACTGAGAGTGATCTGAGGAAGGTTTTTGGCAAAGTTGGGGTGGTTACAGAGGTTAGGTTGATGATGAACCCTCAGACTAAAAAGAACAAGGGATTTGCATTCTTGCGTTTTGAAACTGTGGAACAAGCAAAACGAGCTGTAACAGAGCTAAAAAATCCAGTGGTAATTTTTTTATCTTCTCAATGTTAGAGTAGACTTAAAACTGATGCCGTATTAAATCACGTGTTTTTCATCACCCCAATTTCAGATTAATGGCAAACAATGTGGTGTCACGCCTAGTCAGGACAGTGATACTCTCTATTTGGGAAACATATGCAAGACATGGACGAAGGAGGCTGTAAGTTTAATTTCTCTGGGTCTAAATTTTGCACCTTCTGACCTTAAATGCTTTGGTTGTGTTTGATAGTTTTTTTCCCCCTAGTCTGTTGAGTATCTGATTATGAATGAAAATTCTGATGCCAGTTAAAAGAGAAGTTGAAACATTATGGAGTCACCAATGTTGAGGATTTAACTTTGGTAGAAGATACAAATGATGAAGGAAAGAACCGTGGATTTGCGTTTTTGGAATTTCCCTCTCGTTCTGAAGCTATGGATGCCTTTAAGCGACTGCAGAGGAGGGATGTTGTATTTGGAGTTGATAAGCCTGCAAAAGTTTCTTTTGCAGATTCCTTTATTGATCCGGGTGATGAAATTATGGCACAGGTATTTTCTAAATCCAATTCCTTGGTTTAACAGGGGATTTCTAATTGGTACCTGCATAGTATGGTTCTCTAGCCTTTTGGAAGCTTGGGTTGCTGTAAACATTGCTGCTGGTTTCCTATACCAACAGTGGTTAAATTTTTGTTGTCTATATTTTGGATATTGTATCACTTAGTTTTAAATTGTAGTCGTTGGCTGGGAGCATTTTCCCACAATTTGAGGTTTCGTTGGTAATCACAATACGCTTGGTATAGCAACCTCAATTTAAAACTAAACTCATTAGTTATAACAAAGAAACCACTTATGGTTGATCTTAAATTACTAAATTCTGCAATTTTTTATTGAATATACTTTTAAGGCTAGTCAGAATGACACTTCAGTAGTTTACTTTATTATGACGGACAAGCTATCCTTGTAGCGCTGTCTTTGGTGCTAGGATGCTAGTAGACCTCTAATTCACTGATAAAGTGTGTTTAAGTTGCAGGTTAAAACTGTGTTTATTGATGCATTGCCTCCTTCATGGGATGAAGATTATGTCCGGGATCTTCTCAGGAAATATGGTGAGATTGAAAAGATTGAGCTTGCCAGGAACATGCCAGCTGCTCGTAGGAAGGACTATGGGTTTGTTACATTTGGCACACATGATGCTGCCGTTAAATGTGCTGATAGTATTACGGGCACAGAGTTGGGTGAGGGAGACAAGAAGGTCTGTCTTGGATATTAATAAACTGTATATGTCCAACAGTTAAATGGGGCATTTTATAACGGTTTTGCTTCTTTCAGGCAAAAGTTAGAGCAAGGTTGTCTAGACCACTCCAGAGAGGCCGCGGAAAACACATTAGTCGTGGGGACTATCGTTCTAGTCGGGGATCTGGAATGATGACGAGGCCTTCATGGAGCCGACCTGCACCTCGTTCTTTTCCTTCTCATAGTGTAAGAGGAGTTGGAAGTCGTGCTCCCCCTGTCAGATCAGTTAGCGTGAGAGATAGACGTCCTATGATGTCCATACCAGCAAGAAGTAGGCCAGTGCCTCCTCCATCTAGATCTTATGATAGGAGACCAGTTGGTATGTAGTTTACAATTATTTTACCAAATAGACTCATTGGTTGTTACTGTTGTTCATTCTTTTTTTTTATAACATTATAAACTATTGTATTATCTTGTTAGCTCCTGCATATCCAAAAAGTAGCATGAAGAGAGATTATGGTCGACGTGAGGATATACCACCTCCAAGAAGTAGAGTTGCTTTAGATTATGGCTCAAGGGTGGCTTCTGAAAGACGACCATCTTACAGGGATTATCCTGCCCGTGGTCCTGGCTACACCGAGCTCCCTAGAAGCACATCTCGTGCTGCACCAAGGAGAGGCTATGTGGATGATGGGTATGGCCAAAGATTTGAGAGGGCTCCTCCTCCACCTCCTCCACCCCATCTAAGTTACCGTGAAGGACGTCCTCGAGATTATGATGCTCTGTCTGGCTCAAAACGTTCTTATGCTGCTATAGTTAGTATTGTTTGTGTATTTATTACAATTGTTATGTTTTTTGAAACTTGATTTTGTTCTCTAATTAGTAATTGAAATTATTTGCTTTTCATTTTTAATCAGGATGATGTTCCTCCACGATATGCTGATACTGGTGCTCGCCAATCAAGAGCTCGTCTAGAATATGACTATGGTGATAGTGCTTCACAGTATGGAGATGCTTATGGTGATAGGTTAGTTTTGTCTAATATTTAAGGCTTTATGTATTTTTTCTTCCCTAAGCCAATTATTGTCAGCAAGTCATTCCATGCTTTTGATTGGTAGACTTGGAAGATCTAGTATGGGATATGGTGGTGGCAGCAGAAGTTCTATTTCTAGTCAAGATTCACATGGGATGTATAGCAGTCGACAGGGCATGAGTTATGGAGGAGGTGGATTATTTTTGCTAATAGTCTGATTTATTATTTTCAGCATCAGAATCTTTGTTTCTTACATTTTGATGTATTCCATGTCAGGTTCTTTTGGTAGTGATGTTGGTGGCATGTATTCATCAAGTTATGGTGGTGATTACATTTCTCGTGGAAGTGATGTAATGATCCTGGTCTTTCTTAGTCGCTATAGGAAGTAGTGTTATACATGCATATATTTTTGGTTTATTCTTATTTATTGTTTTTCCTGTGCTGTAGGTTGGTGGCAGCTCATATTCATCAGTGTATTCTGGAAGGGGTGTGGGTGGTGGTAGCAGTTATATGGGTGGTGGTGGATTAGGATCTTATTATTGAGGTAAGTCATCTGATAACTTCTTGGGATTGCATTTTGTGGAGTACATCACGGTGCATCCAATATAAGTGTGTATATTTTGCTGAGAGATTTCTCTATCCTCGAAATAGTATCTCTTATTTTTTTCACAAGCGCCGGCAAAGGTTGCACTCTGGTCACCAGTGCATTTGTCTGTGAACAGATCTGATTGATAAAGTGGCTGCTGTAGGATGACCGTTGAAGCATTATGCCTACAATATGGAGACAAATGATTACTATTTATAGCTTTTTTTGGAATTTGTTACAAAAACTAGCTTATCTCAATTAGAGATGGGATGTATTCATCAAGTTATGGTGGTGATTACCTTTCTGGATGGGATGTATTATCAGTACTTGAATTTATGCTGTATGGACTCTCAAGTTCATTAGAGATGGAAAAAGTATTGAGCAGTGATGTGTAATTAATATCATACTTGGACGGATAATGTGAAAGATTTCCCCACTGCTCTATCTTCATTTTCATTTGGACAGAGATCAGGCTAGAGACCCTACTAGTTTGATTAAGGCTTCATGGAGTTTTACTTCCTGAATTTATCAATAAGTCGGTTCTTTATTTTGAATCTCTAAAGAATGTTTAGTTACTTTGGATGAATTACTTTTTTTTTACAGTGATATGATCAGAACAAAGGTGAACTCATTAGCCCTTTGTTGAGATAGTAGTAATAAGAGCACTACTTCAGCAATTAATAAAGTCAAATAGTTAGTTTCATGGGATTTATTTGACTTGGTGTCTTCTTAAGATAGTAAAAAGCATAATGTAATGGTAAAATTTGTTGCTGGAATGATTTGATACTTTTGAGGTTTTTGTGCTGAGGGGGACTACAAGACAATGCTAAAGATGCATTGATATCTTTCCTTAACTAGTTAACTTCATTGATTTCCATATTGCAATTCAATAATTTGTACTCAATTGGTTGACCTCCACTGACATGGACCTTAGAAGATCAATTGCCTTTGCAATATCTTGGGGAAATGCAACAATCAAGTGATTATCAGATTAGCAGAAAAGGGTTGAGTATAGTCTGTTACTGAAAGTTTCTGAATTGGAATTTAATTATTAAAGTTGGTTCATTATGTACCTGGTTTTACCACCCTCTCTACTTAATATAGCCAAACCCTACCGAAAGGCAAAGGTTGCTGAAGTTGCTTGTGAGGATTTGAACTTGATTTCATGTTTAAATGGGTGTCTCCTATTACCATACAATGTTCATTGAGTTTCAAATACATTACTATTTTTATTAGGCTCTCAAGGCACTGGAAGCTATTGGCTATGGAATGGGGTATCGATTATGTCTTGTTGGTGGACTTGTGTTTTAGACTACAAAGCTTGTTAGGATTTATGAATATGCTTTTACATATATAATTTTCTCATGCATATAACTCGGATTTCAGATTATTGTTGCATTAATATTCTCAGGTTCTTAGGCTATTCAAATTGTTAGTCTTACAAGTAGTTAGGTGCCAACTTGCCTTTCCATTCTCATCGTGACCTGGTTTCATTTGCATATTCTTCACTCGGTGAGGGTTACGTAGGTTTCATTTTAATTATTCTTCACTCGGTGAGGGTTATGCACTAACTTAAGTTTCAGTTTCCAGTTTGTTCTCTCTCACGGTGCAGGGTGTAAGCTCTCCTCAAGCCTTTGTTTGGTAACTCCCTGTGTATACATATGGAAGTTTACCTCTTATTTTTTGGTATCTTGTTTTATTTAGTTATTAGATGCTGTCACAGGTTCTTGTAAATCAATGTTTTGTGGATTGATTCATGCATGACATTGTAAATACTGGGTAAAGTAACGTGTGGCTCAGATTTCTATTTTATTTCGCGTATGTTGTGCATGTATGCTGATAACGTATTTTGTATAACTAAAAAAACAAGGTATTTGGAATTTAAAATGTTCTTAGCAATACTAGCTTTTGACATGGTGAGCTAGGTGTCAAATGGTAAAATGTAGGAAAATTGGGTGAATAGATTTGGTTGCCCCTACCATTGACTTTGGGTTTGGGCGATTGATCTCAATATTACGTTAATGTGCAACATGAGCTAATGGTAGATATTCGTGCGTAACGTTTATAGTATCATTCACACCTTAAGGAGATGGTCAATGCTTGACTATAGAGGCGAAACATGCAAACTAAAATGTGAAACTCCACAAGAATGAAAGATAATATACAATTGCATCACTTGTATAATCATTAGCACTATGGTGCGGTCTTTCTACAAGTGCACCGCAAAAGGTATATCACCTCATACCAAGCCAATAAGAAAATAAATGAAATAATTTGCATGTAACATATTAAAGAGTGTTAAGAATGGGGAATAAGGACTTTTCCAAAGATTAAGGACTATAGTTTTCCCCTGATTTCCTATCTTTGTAAGCGATCTCTCTACCTCTTGTTGCCCAAATTCTTAAGCTTTGAGGGGTATATTATGTGGTATCTTCTACTTGACCAAGCTTCACAATGCAAACCACAACTAAGAATAAAAATAAGAATAATAAATGAAAAGGTTAGGTGGTGAAGGTGATAAGGGTGAATAAGAGACAAAACGTAGGGGATAACCCTTCAATGCTTGAATAATCAAAAAAAGTTGTTTAAAGTGAAACAAAACCAAGAAGAGAAAGAGAGAGGAGTCTAGCTCTAGGTGTTAAGAAAAAGAAAGAGTAGGGTATAGCATAAACATGAAATATATTAGGAAAAGAAAATAAAAGTGAATTTAAAGAGTGACTGCACAAAGAAAAATGGAGAAAAATCTCTTAAAAGTGTTGGGAGTAATACGTGGTTAATATTCCGCAAGTACAGAAATAAGTGATGATGTTTCCTAATGTGAAATTACGAGTGACTTCTCAAATACAAAATAAGTAAAAATAATAATTAAGAATACAGTTATGATTTGGAAACGAATGCCTCGTTGCCATTCCCCCATTCCCTAAGGAGAAGGGAATAAGTTTTATTTAGCTTATAAAGTTTACAGATAGTCAATGTAGATCCAAGTTGGTGATATCTAATCAAAGAAAAGAAAATAAATTTTATTTAACATACACACTTTTACATCAAGTCAATGTAGATCAAAGTTGGTGTTATCTAATCAAACTTATGTGTTTATACCAGTTGATAGAAAAAGTACATTCAAATTCATACCTAAAAAAGAATAAAAAACTATTTTATAAAATATTCTATTTAAAATATTAACTATAATAAAAATATACAAACTAACAACTATACTTAAATGTTTTTATTAAATACTACTTTGGAAAAATGAAGATATTATGCCTCGACAAGTTCATTTTAAAAGATGTTGTTCTAGCTAGGCATGTTTATGATGTTGAATTTTCAATCTAGAGGAATTTAGTCATTTTTTATTCAGCTTACCTCCAGAGTTATTTTTAAAACCAAAAAGACTCTATCTAATGTCAACCAATAGACCAACTTCTTATCAATAATCATGCTCATGTTTCTGTAAAATATGGCGGCAACCTTTCAATTATTAAATTTACTCTGTTTTGTATAATAAAAAGGACCAAAAGATAAAAAAAAAATTCCAAATACCAACCCCGTTAAGTGTTTTATTTAAAAAATAAAATTACAAAAATCTATATATACATATTAATACATTTTTTTTCGTGAAAGATGTCATTCGATTTAAATTAATTATTTTTTATTTATAAAAATTAAATTCAAGTAGTATTTTTAGTGCAAGATCTTGAGTAAGAATCTTGAGTTCAAGATATGGTCTTTACTAGATTTCTTAATAAACGAGCTTCACATATCTCCAACATGGAGAATGAGTTATTGTGGAATAACCCTTAACAAAGTGTTCACAAAAGAAAAAATTATTTTCCTCTATCTTTTCCTAAGATCTCAAAATGAAATCTACCACTAAAGAAAACAAAAGTGAGAAATTTTCAATCCTAAATGACATTATGGGTTTACCAAAAAGTGGTCTAAGATCCAAATTAAAGATACCATTAAAGATACAAGATGTTTATAACATTTTACACATACTTCTCAATCAGTTTTTAAATAAAATCATACTGCCACACAGTATTTTGTATTAATTCAAAATAAAATTTCCTTTATTTTCGTAAACAATTCGACATAAATTATTTTTAAATCGTTTATATTATTCTTATGTTTGATGCGTTTATTTTCTAGATAATTTATTTGTTCACGTAAGGCACGACTTTTGTTCTTGTTTTCTCATAACCATACGCCTGGAAGAGAGAAATTTTTTTTTGTCTTGTAACTGACTTTGGCAAATTTTGCAGCAGAAAATTTCATACTGAACAAGATTTTCTTTTGGAGTAGAAAAATGCTATCAAGTATCAATCGTTTGTTATAGAAGTTCCCAAAACTGACCAACTAAATTGTTGCATAACCACGCACGAAAGGACAGAGAAGAGACAAAGGTAATTCGCTTTGAAATTTACTTCCCTCAAATTTTGTAATAATTTGTATCACAAAATTTTCTTCAGAGAAATGTTTTTATTTAGTACGAATCCTTTGTCACGTTGATCAATTAGAAATTGATCAATGAGGTTCTCGCATAAACATACACGACAGCGTTGATAAAGAAAAGATTGTATTGTAATCATCTTTTGACAATTTTAGTTAAAAGAAAATCATACTAAATAAGATTTCCGTATTAGAGAAGAGTTTGTGATTATACTATACATATTCTATTGCATCAATCTAAACTGAGTTTGTGGCTTCAATCTATTGCATTAGTATTCATGTTGTACACACAATAAATTATTTAGTGATGGTTGGATTATTGATTCAGGCAACTCGTACCACATATGTCAAATTGGGATTTGGTTTACTAGTTTCTTGTCAATTCATCATGTCGGTGGTCATGAGAAATAGTACACAGTAATTGGTTTTGGAACACTTCTAAAGATCAAGATGCACAATGTAGCTGTGAGAAATTTGTCTCATTTCCAGATACTAGACTTAAAAAACTCCCACCTTTAGTGTTTAGTTTTTCAATAAAATAGAACCTCATAAACATTTGCCTCAACACAAACATTTTTTCCTTTCATGTAATCGTGTTTAACAGATGCAATTATTTATTTTCTAACGAGTACTCAAATACAACATTAATGACTTAGTGTTCATTTGTTTTATAATTTAATAAAATTGATTTTGATAGAACTAATTAGACGTTGTTAAATATGATTAAAATACATATTAGACGTTGTTAAATATGATTAAAATACATATTAATTTTAACAAATTATCTTATATTAAAACATTTATCTTTTTTTAAAATGCTCGGCCTAAATAATCTTTCAATGTGTTTGGACCCACATCCATACTTGAAAAAACATGGATACCTTACACTACTGTATTTTGTTTTTGCATTAACATTAATAAGTGATGTCGTTCCTAACTCACTCTTTATCTACTTGAGTAGGGACGAATTTGTTAAGTTTTATGAAGGTAATTGTCTTTACATGTTTTTCTAATTATCTTAAATGCATTAATATGTTTAATTACAGACTACCTTCTTAATTTGAAATGTTTTTACAGAATTTGACAAAACCTTCTCACCATATTGATCCTCCGTGAGCTGCTCCACCAATAGGGATAGGGGTACTTGCAAAGATACTTTTACGCTCAAGTCAGAAGCATAGAGATGAACAAGTAGATAAGTATATGAGTTGCGAATGCAAATTGAATACGTAGACTTTGATCCTCTTCCTTTTATAGAGAGGATATTGGATATACAAATATCAATTTTCCTTAATAATAAATATATGATCTTTATCTTATCTTTTCATGAATGATAATGTTAGGGTATATATATATATATATCCTAGATTTTGAGATTATCCGTTACTTTTTAATTGATATTCTTCTCTCTTTACTTATTTAAAATCTTGTTTTTTTTGTTATGAGTTGAGTCTGATGCTAGATATCATATCCCTCCGAGCCAAAGTGACGAATTATCAAGATTAAGTAAAGATTTATCCGGTTCGAGTAAGAAAATATATATATGTGATATATGCCTTGTATCTCTAGCTATATAGTTAGTGGTGTTTCTTAGATATAAAAAGGAGGTTGCTATTAGTTTTCCTATAAAAGGGATCATAGCTTCTCTTTGTAAACATACTCTGAATTCCATTAATCAGTTTGAAAAGCTGTTGCCCGTGGATGTAGCTCTTTTAGAGTGAACCACGTAAACCTTGTTTTTGTTCTTTCTCTCTCCCTCTCTTCTGCATGTTCATTCTTTCTCTCTGTTTCTGTTAGTTTCTTTCTTCTGCATTATGGGTGTTTTCTTGGTATAATCACTACAATTGGTATCTAGAGCTCGGATTGCAATCCAAGAAGGGGATTCTACCACCTCATCTGGTGTCGTTGAAGGTTCTATCCTTCATCATTCTGTTCATTCTGTTTCCGCTACAAGATTGTGCAAGAAAGCAAGAAACCATCAAAAACTATGGCTACCTCTCTGAGAATTGAGAAATTCAATGGTAAGAACAGTTTCAATCTCTGGCACATTAAAATGCGTGCTCTGCTGAAGGAACAAGGAGTCTGGGCTCCTCTGACATCTGTCTCTGTGAAGAAAGAATCTTCTTCAACTCCGAAAGAGGAACCCACCACAAAAATGAAGAGAAACCTTGCTGAACAGGAAGAGAAGGCTCATTCATTGATCCTATTATCACTGTCTGATGAAGTTCTGTATGAGGTAGCAGACCAAGAAACCGCAAGCGGTTTATGGTTAAAGCTTGAAAGGCTTTACATGACAAGGTCAATCTACAATAAACTACTTCTAAAACACCATCTGTTTAGCCTTCAAATGAAGGAAGGTATGCCTCTAAAAGATCATTTAGATGAATTAAACTCCATTCTAATGGAACTCAAAGATATAAAAGTAAAGGTAGAAGATGAAGATGCAGCAATGATTCTGTTAGCTTCTTTACCACCTTCGTATGAAAGCTTTGTTAATTCGCTGAGTGTTGGCAAAGATTGCATAACCATGGAGGAAGTTAAATCCAGCCTGCACTCAAAGGAATTGAGAAGCAAGGCATCTGGAAACAGTGAAGACAACAGTGCTGTGGGTCTTATTGTTTCAAATTCATTCAAGAATGGGAAGAAGAAGAAGGATAAATGGAAGAAAAAGGGCAAGATTGATCCAAAGGACATCTGCAACCATTGCAAAGAACCTGGACATTGGAAGAAGGACTGCTCGAAGAAAAGGAATCAAAGGCCAACTGCTGCAGCTGTTCAGGAAAGCTACCAATCTGAAAGTGATCTTGTGCTTTCCATTAATGATCACCCTCTAAAATCTGGTGAACATTGGCTCTTGGATTTTGCTTGCATTTCACATTTGCCCAAACAGAAACTGGTTTCATACATATGAAGATGTGGATAAAGGACAGGTATTCATGGGAAATGATATGCTCTGTACTATTGCTGGAATAGGAACTATCAGGATAAAGATGCATGATGGAGTAGTCAAAACACTCACTGATGTTGGACATGTTCCAGAATTAAGCAAAAATATGATTTCTATGGGAACATTGGACTCTAAGGGTTTCAAATGGGATGTTGAAGATGGTATCACGCATATCAGAAAAGGTTCCACCACTGTCATGAAAGGAACCAGGAAAGGAACTCTATACTTGCTTCAAGGGTCAACAGTCAGACAAGCAGATGAAGTGTCTTTGATATCTGAATCAACCAAACAAGAATCTGATCATGCATGTTTGTGGCATATGCGCATAGGACATATGAGTGAAAAGGGTATGATGATTCTAAGTAAAGGAGGTTTGCTGGGGAACAAAGATTTATAGAAACTCAAGTTTTATGAGCACTGTGTGTTTGGAAAGCAGCATAGATTAAAATTCTCAAAAGCCATTCGCACTACCAAAGCAATTTTAGACTATGCACATGCTGATTGCTGGGGACCTTCACAGGTTCCATCTCTTGGAGCTGCCAGGTACTTCCTATCTATCATTGATGATTATTCTAGAATGACATGGATTTTCATAATGAAGCATAAGAATCAGGCTTATAAGAAATTCAAGAGTTGGAAGGCCATAGTTGAGAACAGCACAGGCAAAAGGGTTAAATACCTTAGAACAGACAATGGCCTTGAGTTTTGCTTAGCAGAATTCAATGATTTCTGCAATAAAGAAGGGATTGTAAGACATCATACTGTAAGAAACACTCCACAACAAAATGAGATAGCAGAAAGAATGAATAGAACCCTTCTAGAGAGAGCCAGATGCATGCTTTCAAATGCTAAACTTGACAGAAGCTATTGGGCAGAAGCTGTAAACACAGCATGCTATTTGATCAATAGATCACCCTCAACTGCCATAAACTGTATGACACCTATAGAAGTATGGTCCAATAAACCTGCAGACTACTCTAAGCTAAGAATTTTTGGTTGTCCAACTTATTATCATGTTAATGAGGGAAAGCTGAATCCTAGATCAAAGAAGGGGATTTTTGTGGGCTATGGAGAAGGTGTCAAGGGTTACATGATCTGGTCACCATCTGAAAGAAGGGTCATCTTAAGCAGGGATGTTGTCTTTGATGAATCTGTTATGGCTGACCATGATAATAAGAATTTTGTGTCTACAACAGAATCAGAAATTAACAAACAAGTGGAGTTTCACACTGCTGGAAGTAACCACCAAGAAGAATCAGTAAACAAAGTTTTAAATGATGTTCAGGAAGATTTCTCTGAAGAGAAAGAAGAAACTGATTTTTCAAATCAACATACAGATCAGGAAAGCATACAATCTGATCAGTCCTCAAATCAGAGACCCAAGAGCATTAGCAAGCCCCCTGTGAGATATGGTTTTGAAGATATGACAACTCTGGCTCTTCATGTGGCAGAAGAAATAGAAAATTTTGAACCTGCCTGCCACCTACAAGGAAGCTATGAATCATATTGAAGCTGATAAATGGATGCTTGCTATGAAAGAAGAATTAGAGTGTCTTCACAAGAATCAGACTTGGAAGTTGATCAAGAAACCAGAGGGAAGGCATGTTGTTGGATGTAAATGGATTTTCAAAGGGAAATCAGGGATCCCAAGAGTTGAATCAGTCAGATACAAGGCACGGTTAGTTGCAAAAGAGTTTAATCAGAAGGAAGGAGTGGACTACAATGAGATTTTCTTACCTGTGGTGAGACATACTTCCATTAGAGTCTTACTTGCTCTTGTAGCATGTCAAGACCTTGAGCTAGAGCAACTAGATGTGAAGACTGCCTTCCTACATAGAACACTTGAAGAAGATATCCTAATGAATCAACTTGAGGGATTTATCACAGAAGGAAAAGAAGACTATGTCTGCAAGCTTCAAAGATCATTGTATGGTCTGAAACAATCACCAAGACAATGGTATAAGAGGTTTGACAGCTTCATGATCAGTGTGGGTTATAAAAGATGTCCTTATGACTGTTGTGTTTACCATAAGAAGGTGGAGCTTGGGTCTATGATCTACCTACTATTATATGTAGATGACATGCTTATAGCATCCCAAGATAAATCTGAAATTCAAAAGCTGAAAACCATTCTGAATAAAGAATTTGACATGAAGGATCTAGGAACAGCTAAGAAGATCCTTGGAATGAAAATTCAGAGGGATCAATCTGAGAAGAAGTTGTTTGTATCACAAGAAGAATATATACAAAAGATATTGTTGCATTTTGGAATGAGTAATGCTAAACCTTTGAATACACCTCTATCTGCAAAGGATCATTTGTCTACTATGGTTCAGTGTCACTCCAAATCTGATCAGGATTTCATGTCTCGGGTTTCCTATGCAAGTGCAGTTGGCAGCCTCATGTATGCTATGGTGTGTACAAGACCTAATCTGGCTCATGTTGTTAGTGTGGTTAGCAGATACTTAAACCAACCACAAAAGGAACATTGGCAAGCAACCAAGCGGATCTTCAGATATTTGATAGGAACATCAGATGTTGGTTTGATATATGGAGCTGAGACAAGTTGTTCTCTGGCTGGTTATTCAGATGCAGATTATGCTGCTGATTTAAATGGGAGAAGATCAGTTACAGGCTATGCTTTCACTTTGGGAAGTTCATTGGTAAGTTGGAAAGCAACTCTTCAATCATCAGTTGCTCTATCAACAATAGAAGCAAAATATATGGCTTTGACTGAAGCTGTTAAGGAAGGTATATGGTTGAAAGGTCTGATCACTGACCTTGGATTTCCTCATGATCATGCATTGATCTACTGTGACAGCTTGAGTGCTATTTGCTTGGCCAAGGATCAGTTCACCATGAAAGAACCAAGCATATAGATGTTAGATACCATTTCATTCGAACAGAGAAGAGGATTAAAGTCCAAAAGATTGATACCAAGCATAATCCAACAGATATGTTTACAAAACCAGTTCCAAGAAGCAAGTTCATGCACTGTTTGGATTTGTTGAATATTGATAAGTGGAAATAAGTTTTCTGAGTCTGGCAGCAATTTTTATATATCAGGATCATAGCATGAGATTCAAGTGCAAGGTGGAGAATTGTGATATATGCCTTGTATCTCTAGCTATATAGTTAGTGGTGTTTCTTAGATATAAAAAGGAGGTTGTTATTAGTTTTCCTATAAAAGGGATCATAGCTTCTCTTTGTAAACATACTCTGAATTCCATTTATCAGTTTGGAAAGCTGTTGCCCGTGGATGTAGCTCTTTTAGAGTGAACTACGTAAACCCTGTTTTTGTTCTTTCTCTCTCCCTCTCTTCTGCATGTTCATTCTTTCTCTCTGTTTTTGTTAGTTTCTTTCTTCTGCATTATGGGTGTTTTATTAGTATAATCGCTACAATATATATATATATATATATATATATATATATATAAATATTGACTTTACATTTTTATTTTTTATTTTTTTACATATAAAATTCTGAATCTGTCAATGTTCATTGAGGTTAGCACGACTGTTGGTGCTAAATCAGTATCATGTCATGTTCTTTTGATTTGAATGTTGCTCACTTGTCACTTAAAAGTATGGACCACATGAATGAGACAGGGATGTCTATGTTCACCAAAGGTGGCTTTATTAACCGATTGGAAAGCTGTACGTGATCCAAATTCTTGTAACCCTTTGTCGTAAGGGAAACAAAACTTTGTGCCAAAGTTTTTTTGGGATGGTGCTATTACAATTGAACTTATTTAGGACACTCATACACTGATACGCACCCACTTCTCTCTCTCTTGAACCAACTTGTTATGGTTGTCTAATTATTGCACATGTTCCTTATTCACATTATAAGAATTAGCACAACTGTCAAGTAGCACAAAGTGTAGTCTCTTCCATATCATCAACCACATAACAAAAAAGTACATTCTCTTCTCCTATACCCCAATGCCAAATGGTCACAATTATATATAGATCAAGAATTCAAGATCCTCTAGAGTTCTACAATAACTGCAGTGTGGGTGCAGTTCATAATCTCATGCACCTTTCATTTTCATTTGTATTATTTTTTGGCTAAATAACCACAAGTGTTTTTACGGTAGAAATTGAGTGTATATAGTTTTGGTGAAATTGCAGATGATCTCATGATTTTGCTACAAATTTTGTCTAAAAGGAAGCGCATTGGTCTATTCCTTGCTCTTTAAATACAATAGAATGTTGCTAGAATGTAAAAGTGGATAAGAATGAAACATGTCAATTTATATATTAAAAAAATCAAGGAATTAAATAATTAACTAGTATTTTAAAGTCGCAAATCTGAAAAAGATTTTACTTAACCACCATTCCAACTTGAGGGTTATGCCTTGAGTGATAGTGACAAATTTAGAAATTTTAAGTTGTGATAGCAATACTTATATATAAATTTGTGGAGTCTATACTTACATTATAAATTGTCTTTTTTTATTGCATTTTAAATTATGGGGACAGTTTGTAATTACATGTATATAAGTTAATAATAATAAAAAGTTTCTGAGAGCACCTATACTCTATGTGACAGCGTAGATCCGTCCCAATTTAGTGATATTTGGTTAAAGACAAAATAAATAAATAAATTAAGAACCTTAGTTTAACTGGAAACAAGTTGTTTATATGATTGCTTGATCCAATATCAAGGAGGATGGTTTTCCTTCAATATAGCCTACCTTATCCATCTTATCCACTAGTACTTAGGCCCTCTTTATTACAAAAAATTGAATTTTTAAAAAATACCAGACTTGTACTTGTGAGACTGTATTGAGACAAGTTTGTCTACACTACCAAATAATATACCAAACTCAAGAAAGTAACAAAAGAAAAAAGTAGTATAAAAAAGGAGGAAGCGGATTGCACAAGGAAAAGTAGTTTACTACTTGCCAGTCTGTAATAGAATCACTACATATACAACTAGTCAACCATACTACATGCATTGAGAAAATGCAAGGAATCAAACCGCTAGCTGTCGTTGCTTTTGATGAGAAGATTCATCCTCATTGAAGCACAAGTGGGCCTTTAGTGATTTTCCTAAATTTAGGGTGGAATCTACAAAATTTAGAGGTTGTTGGATTAATAACATTTCTCTTTGGAGATGGACACAATAGGCTTGGAAGGTGCCTGGGGTTACATTTAAATGGAAACCCAAACCAAACAGGAAATCCAACTCAAGAAAATTCATCTCTATTTTGGTGATTCCCCCAACTTTTGCATAGTAAGCATTGTTGTAGTACCTGAAAAATATCAAACCACATGCACAAAAAGAGAACATTAGGTTAATATCATGTAAAGTGTATATATATATATATATATATATATATATATATAAGTAGTGAGTGCATTCTTGAGAAGGTTTAATCTTAACCACATGGTTATAAAACTAAATGAATGATGATGATTAGGTTTAAATAAATTGATGTCAACTATTTCTATATGTTTTTGGTTACAATTAGACCTTTTTTTTGTTACAGTCAACTATTTATATAATAATCATACTATCAAGATTGATTATTATCTTTTGTTACATTTTCATTAACTAGCTCGCTCTATTTTTCTATGTATAATATATTAAATATTAATAAAAGATATTTGCTGGATATGTGCAGTTAACTCATGGGATCACATGGGTAGATTGTCACTTCTCAGTGGAAAGCCAGCCTGGCCATAGTGCTTTTCACAAGCAAGAATTTGGAGTATATTTTTAAAAAAAATATTGTTGTCATAAACACGGAACATTACGTCAGAGAGAATTATAGAAGATTAAAAAACACCCCAAAAGGAGAAAAAAAAGGGTAAACTATAATTCACAATATGGGTTTTAAGACATTTAAATTTTCTTCTGGTACTGGAATACTTCAAAATTCAGAACAAGAAAAATTGTTGGAGACAATCATAAATCTCCAGACAGAGGAAATGCAGAGCAACTGAACAATCATTTGACTTTTGTCAAACTAACTGCAACATACTCCATAGAATTCGTAAGAAAAAATAGAGAAGAAAAGAGTTCAAAGTAAAGAGTAACATCCATAATTCATCACTGATTAACTTAATCATTACTAAAGTTTCAGAATTCAGAAAAAACAGAAATTGAACTTTTGTTAAGGATATTAAGACAGATAGGTGTATTTGATTTCTATTTTCAAAAAAAATATTTTATTTTATAAAAATTAGACACCCCACGCCATATTCATGTCTTAATACATGCAATACCTATCTAGATGATCCACACTCTTGAGTTGGGATTACAAAACAGAAAAGAGGATGAAAAACATCTACCATTTGTTGTTGTTTTTTTTTTAAGAATTTTCAAAACTTATTAAATTTTGAATGAAAAATTGATTACTAAGCAGCATGAAATTCTGCAAAAAAAAAAAAAAAAAGAATGAAATTAATTTGGAAAACAGTTTATAAAATAAAATAAAAAGTTAGGATGAAAAATCAAACAAACTCTTAGTATTGCTGGCTACCTTAGAAAAAAAAAATCCTATTCTAACTTTCCAAGCCCCCTCTAAATAACCCATGATTTCATCAATAGTTAACTTAATTATTATATATACATGAAAGTTTCACAATCAAGAAAACACAGAATTTGAAACTTTGTTAAAGTGTACTAACAAATGCCTAAGCCACTTACATGTCATCCATGAACTTGGCAGCTACCATGACACTAGTGATCAGCAAACGGTGCACGTTGAAGGAGTTGATGGGAAGGGAGGGTTGTCTCTGAGTGAACCGGTCGAGGTAGATGTAGGCAACGACGAAGCACGAGGGGCTGCAGTTAGCGTACTTGAAGATTCTCTCAAGGTAGCTCTGAATTGAGATGTTTGGCCTTGTCAAGCCATGGAACACTGAGATCTTCTGGTGCTGTTGCTTGTGATCATTTGACTCAGCCACCCTTTCAAGAAGAGAGGAGAGGAAGGTGATCACTTTTGGCATCACACTTGGACTCTCCTCCTCTGCCATGGAAATTTTGCCAAAGGTTTGATGCAACAACAATGTTTGAAATTATCATGATGAGGGATATTTATATGCCACTTTTTTATCCTATGCACCAAGACCATAGGTTAAAGAAGTTATCAAATGATTTGTATTCTTTTTAATATAATAGATGATTTATTTTTTTATAATTTTTTTTTGTCCTCTTAACCTAAGTATTTGTTGCATATGATAGAAAAATCTACACGCACATGTATAAAAAAAAGATCAATTGACTTGAGTTGTCAAATTTAATAACATGACACTTAATTCAATTTTTTGGTTTGTCTGCTTTCTCAATCTTGCAAATTTCATCCTTTTATTATTTTTACAAATTTGATCTCTCACTATTTTAACTCTATCGGTTAAAAATGCTTATAAAAAAATATTGATGTAACAGTATAATAAGGTGTCACATCGATATTTTTATTATATATTAGATACACATAAATCGAAATTGTATAATTAAATAATTGACTTAAAGGTAATATATATATATAGAGAGAGAGATAGAGTAGGTACTTTTCTTGATGCAAAAATGCCCTGGTAATTTAAATAATGACTTCAAGTTGGCACAGTGGTGGTGTGTATCCTTTTTCGGCTATAAAAGTTTTGGGGTTTGAGTTGGGTAATGATTTTGATTTCCTCTTTAATTTCAAAACTTGACTTGTAAAAGAGGGAAGGCTGGTGCGTTTATTGTGGATTAATGTCCCTTTCTCGAAATTAAGTACTGGTTTTGTAGTTGTGATTTATTTGTGACCGTGGAGATGGCATTCCGTACCCTTCATGTGATCACATGTGGGGAATTTGAGACTCTAGTGTAAAGGTCCCACTGTTTGGAGACCCTAACATGTGTTTTGATTCTGGTACAAGTGGGTGACAACATGGATTTGCTATGTTGGTCCACAGCATTACTATACTTTGCTTTTGTTCATATATACTTGCTTGCACAAACATTAAAAGAAAAACAGCGTAGAGGTGGTGTTTTTTGTTCAAGATTGGTTCATGTGACCCAAATAAATCCAAAGTTTGAATAATAGTGTTATTTCTGTGATAATATTTAATGTTTTGGAAGGCATCCAACTTTGATTAGACTTTTATAGATTTCGTTTCGAAAAGGTTAGATTAAATGGTCTATTAATGTGTTTAAAAATTAAGGAACCTACTCTTTTTTTTTTCTTAAAAAAGAGAGAGCACATGCTACATAGTAAATAATAAAATCAGTATGTTTTTTTAGTTTTCCATATATATCCTTTATGGGTGCAATACAAATTTCAATTATGTTTGAAAAATGGTCACACATTAAATGAGTACTCTCTTTTGATTGAAATCTAAGGTTTTGTATCTGATTTTTTGAAATATCTTTTTTGATTCAAAATCGTGGTGTAACGTGTATTTCTCACTGACGGTCATGGAATAGATGAAATAAAACCCCAAAATGGAGTTAGGAGGGGAAGGAAAGGAAAGAGATTCAAGGGGAAGGAAAGGGAGGAAAATGAGGGAAGTTTCTTCCTCCTTGTTTGAGAGTTAAAAATATATTAAGAGAGGGAAATGAAGAGTTAATAAGATACTTTTATAATTTTGTCCTTGAATTGTGATTTAATGCTTTATATTTTGGTATTTTATTAACATTGGTTGGAGTAGTATAATAATTTTATTAACATTGGTTGAGGTATGATAATAATTTTATTATTTTTCCTTCTAAAAGCCCCCCAAATAGGGGGGACAACAATTTTTAAGCTTTAGAGGATTTCAGAGGAGTTTTAAAAATCCTCAAATCCTTTCCCTCAAAAATTAAAACTCCTAAATATGGAAATCTCTCTACCTAAACCTTTCCCTTTCCTCCCTTCCCCTCCAAAATCTCTCTCCCAAACAAAGCCTAAGAGAAAAAAACTGAATCACACCCATCAAGAAATTAGTTAACATCATTTGATCGGTTTAGACTTTAAATTATACACTCCATAACTTTTAGAGTGTCTAGCATATCCTTAGAAAATCTCCATTTCAGCTTTGTCATCCAATTTGGATCTTTTAATTGTTGAACATAACAGATTGATTCAAAAATCCTCAAGTGTTTGGCTGAGGCTTCACTCTCATCCATGCTTCAATTGGTGTTTTCTCTTGAACAATTCTTGTTGGAAGCCTACTCTAAAGATACACTATTGTATAAATAGTTTCATCCCAAAATCCCTTTGGTAGCTTCTATTTTTTGAAATAAAACATCTTGTCATCTCCATCATTGTTCTGTTTTCTCTCTCAGAAACATCATTCTGTTCAAAAGTGTAACTCACTGTCAATTGATGAATAATGCTCATATCTTCACAAAATATGTTGAATTCATTGGAAGTGTACTCCTTCCCGTTGTCTGATCTCAACACTTTAATCTTGTAGCCACTTTGTAACTCCACCATAACTCTAAACTTTTTTAAAAAGACTTTAAAAGTTTGAGCTTTGCTGGACAAAAAATACACCCATGTCATTCTTGTAAAATCATCAATAAATAAGATGAAAATACTTGTTTTGGCTTAGAGAATGTATGCTTATAGGACCACACAGATCATTGTGAATAAGCTCCAACTTGCTCTTTGCTCGTGTAACATTTGTTACTGGAAAAAAACTTTTTGAGAATTTTCCCCAATTGACAAATATCACATAAATCATCAAGACTGCCCCATCATAGACATGTCTCTCGCCATATCATGAGTTTGCAGAAACTTCAATGCTTCCATATTAAAATGATCATACCTTTTGTGCCATATGCATAGTGTGGAATCATAATGTTTACAAACAAGTGCAACTTGTTTCACTTGATTCAAACTGATTGGGAAGCTATTATCACACATTTCAACATTAATAACTTCAAAATCATTTGAATCCAATATGATGCAACCATTGTTTTTAAAGGAGAGTGAATATCCTTTCTTCATTAACTGGGCAACACTAAGCAAATTCTGATCCAAGTCTGGAATCAACAAAACATCATGAATAAATTTAGGACCTTCACTAGTGTGAACATAATCAGTACCTCTTCATTCAACTTGAACAATTTTTCCATTTCCAAGCTTACCTTTGGTTCAAACAAACTTGTCGAAAGAGGTGAAGAGACTTGTGTCCCTTGCCATGGGGTTTGTGCAACCACTATCAACGTACCATACATCCTTCGAACCTCAACTACATGCTTGGGTAGCCATGGACAAGTGTTCTCTAGCTTTAGATTGCTCATCAGTAAAGTTGACTTAATGTGCAGTTTGTTGGTGAGATTGGTTCTGCTAAAATTGGCCGTACATCTCTTTATGTCTCCACTTCTTGCAATTGTTACACTGGATCTAAGACTTCCCCTTATACAAATAATTTTTGGACAAGTGATTTGTCTTTTTGCATTCATTGCAAGGAGGAAAATTGCCCTTGAATGCAAATTCAGTTGAACTTCCATCCATCTTGTTCTTCCATTTTTGACTGCCATCCATTTTATACTTTTGCTTCTTTTGAGCATTATGAATAGGTTGCCTCCTATTGTGTCTAGCTTGGAAAGTACCTTTAGTTCCATCATTCATCCTCATGATTCTTCAATAGCGGAAACTTTAGCTTCAAATTTTTTAGTTAGACTGATCAACATTTTTTCAACCACCTTGTTGTCATTCACCATACAGCTGCATTTAATTCACCGCCTAGGACAACTTTGAACTGTACTCCTTGACTGATTCATTCCCTTTCATTGTCAACATTTCGAACTCTTTTTTAAGAGTCAATAGCTTGATGGAATGTACTCATTCATCACCCTCATGCCTCTCATTCAATTCATCCCATATTTGCTTGACTGTTTTCAGATGCATAATATTGGTAAACATATAATCCGCCAAGGCTGAGTGTAGACACGTGACAACTTTCTCCTTCTTCATGTTGCTTGATTTGGGCCACCATAGGAGTAGTCCCCAATGCTGGAACTTGCTTGTCTTGATCTACATACTCCCATAAGTCAAATGATTTCAAACATGATCTCATTTTGACTACCCATATATGATAACTTTTTGCAGAAAATTAAGGAACAATAAAGACAACATTGCTCCCATAAGTCATTTTGATCTCTCACCACTGTTTAATCTCTCCTCTCAAAGTGTATAATCTTTCCTCTTAATTTTTCAAACCCATAGCTTATAAGAACAAAGCTCTAGATACCATTGTTAAATGAAGACAGCAATGATCATGAACACCATAAAACATAAAGAGTAGAGAAAAAGATGAGAGAGGAGAGTAATTTTCGTTTTTGCTTCACAATCATCTATTTTGCATGTTTCCTTTCATATTTAAATACAAATACATCAGAAGTGACAACCCATCATGATACTCATACATGCTATCGTCAAAATACATGCAACCATGCTCACATTAGAGAGTGCAATTTTGCCTAAATTAAAAGCAACCATAAAATCCACCAATAGGAACATTATCTACTGACATAAGTATGCATGCTGGAAACAAAAATCATTACAATAGTAAATAGTAAAATTAGAAAAGTTTTACAACCATAAGTTTAATTGAAAAGTTAATTCATTTCGTAAAGTACCTTCTACATTAATTGCATAGGACAAAAGAGAGGAGGTTGTTGGAAACAAAACTCTAGCTAATTGAAGGGTATTTTGAGTTACTATCATTACATAGGAAAACGTTAGTTAAAATTTGATTATATTTTAGTCCAACACACATTGATTTTTTTTGCTTATATTTCAATTTGGATAAAGTATATCTCTAGTGGTCTGTCACATTATAAGAGACTAACTTCTTTTACTAGATCCAACTCTCATTAACTCTCATTGATCAAGCATGTTCCATGTTTCTCCCAGCCATAATATGGAGTGGAATGTTTCTCCTGAACTTCATTTACACAGCAATGCTTGTCTGGTCATTGCCTTATCGTGTTCCGGCAAACTCAATGCTGCTACTTTCTTTACTTTATTACATTTTAGCATTAACAGGTGCAATATCATGATTTAGTGTTCTGTAGGGATTAGTTAAAATGAAAGACCTTTTGTTCGTGTTTGGAGGGACCATGGGCTTACTACTATTTATTGGCTTCATAATCATGGGACTGGGGGTTTACGCCACACACGCTCCCCTCAAACTTAGTTGATGCAGTTGAGTCCACAGTCCACACCATTGAAGCAATGCCTTTCGAAGCAATGCCTTTAGCAATTCCTAGCAAACTTTATAAACCACCGATCCCTTTCAAAGCAACATCTCCTCCTTTAGGCTTTGTTTGGGAGTTAGGAGGGGAAGGAAAGGAAAGAGATTCAAGGGGAAGGGAAGGGAAGGAAAGGGAGGAAAATGAGGGAAGTTCCTTCCTCATTGTTTGGGAGTTAAAAATATATTAAGAGAGGGAAATGGAGAGTTAATAAGATACTTTTATAAATTTTGCCCTTGAATTGTGAGTCAGTACTTTGTATTTTGGTGTTTTATTAACACTGGCTAGGGTAAGATAGTAAATTTATTAACAATGACTGGGGTAGATAGTAATTTTATTACTTTTCCTTCTAAAAACCCCCCAAATAGGGGGAACAATAATTTTTAGGCTTTGGAGGATTTCAGAGGAGTTTTAAAATTCCTCAAATCCTTTCCCTCAAAAATTAAAACTCTCAAACAAAGAGATCTATCTACCTAAACCTTTCCCTTCCCCTTTAAAATCCCTCTCCCAAACAAAGTCTTAGTTTCTCTCTCTGCATCACTACAGCATCGAACAACGATGATGTAGATCTGGGAATGATGGTGGCTTTGATATAGAACTCGGAGTCCTCGTCGAGGACCATTGCCGGTGATAGAGGCATGTGCTATTGCTATGACAGAAGGTCATCAGTGGTGCTAATGCTTTAGGTTTGAATAATGTTGATGCTTGAGACTTCTGATAATGTATTTTTTTCTCAATTTATAATAAATTTTTCGGATTTTGGATATATGTTTCTTTTTAGATATGATGTCTGATTTCTGATGATAATGGTGAAGAGATACTTGATTTCTAGATGTTTGTTTTTGATTTTCAATTTGTCGACGAGGAGAGCACGACATCGAGGGTGGATGTAGCTCGAGCTAGGTGACGCAATGCTTGGGTCAGGTGCGGGTTAATCCATGCAGATGATAAAAGTTTTGGAAGCTTCATCAACGAAAACAGTGGAAAACAAAATGAAGAAAATAATGATGGATAAAGCTAGGTGGAGGGGGGTGGAGGGGTGGAAGGAATTCCCGTGCTATCGAATCTCTTTGAGCCAAGAGGACCAAAACAGAAAGGGGGAAGAAGGGTTGGTGAATAAAAAGTATGGAATCTAGACAATTTCTTCTTTGCTTTTATTTTAAATTAATTTTGACTTAATTTAATTAAAATTAAATAAAATCATATTTATATTTTAATAAACTCATCTTAAACATGTCAAGTCATCTAAATTGATGGTAAACATAAATAGCATAACAATTAAGGATAGAAATTAATGAATGGACCAAAATCGCAAAGTTTAAAAATTAGGGGAACCAAATGTTACAATAAAATTTCAGGCGGACCAAAATCACGAATTTGGGAAAAGATGGGAACTAGAATTGCAATTTAGCCTTGTGGTTCAATTTTGTCCTTTCTTTCTAGAAGAAGCTCATGGCTCAACTTTCTTATTTACATTTTCTCTAGTAAAAGTAGTAAACTAAACTTAAGTGCATGTTTAGATAGCATTTGTAGAATTAATTTTGAATCAACATAATTTTACAAAAAACCAAATGACCTATTTGATCCTTTATCTTATTTTTTTGGTTCAGTATAATCCTTTATCTTTTGAAATGATCATTTCCATCCTTTATCTTTTTAAACTAGTTCAAAATGATCTTCTCATTCATCTAGCATTGACTCCACTAATGAGATAAAAAATATTAACAGCTAAAAACCACCACAAAGTGTAAGCTTCTTCTTCCTTCTCCTCTACTTCTCCTTCCGCACCACCTTTACCCATCACCACCACCCACAACCACCACATCCTTTTGACTCTCACCCAATCTAGACACCACCACCACCATCACTTGGTCTGCCACCATCTCCTCCCAAAACATCAACATGCACCCAACAACCATCATAGCCATTCAAATGTCGACGACCCTAAGCACAATCCAAACCACCACATCGCGTGCACCACCACCATCAACCTTAGTCACCCAAATCCTCCTAAAACAGCTCAGATTCGCAACCTCCAAGCCATGTGCCACCTTTACAAAGCCTAACACCACCATCTGTGACCTAAACACCCCTAAAAATACCAACACTACCTAAATCAGCCCGAAACAACTCAAATCTATAACCTTCAAGCCACCATGCCACACCCAACACCACCAACCATGACCCAAACATCCCCCTAAAACACCACCAACCAGATCCATCATGCCATCATAACCACCGCCACCATCACCACTTCCAAGGTGAACTTCTTGGGTGTTGTAAGGAAATGATCTTGGGGTACAAGGAAGCATGACGAAAGAAAGAAAGACTAGAGGAGGACTAAAGATAGGATGGAGGAAGGAGAAGGGAGAAGAAGAGGTTTAGAAAGATAAAGAAAAAAAAACTTACATTTCGTAGCAGTTTTTAGTCATCAGTAGTTTTATTCCATCAACGATGTTAACATTATATGGATAGAATGACCACTTTGAACTAGTTTAAAAAGATAAAATATCAAAATGAATTTTCTAAACTATAAAGGATTGATTTGAACAAAAAAAAAAGATAAAGAACCAAACAGATAATTTGACCTTTAACAAAATTGATCTTAAGCAAATGTAAATTGTAATGTGATTTTTGTTTGAATAACAAGTATTAAAAAATGATTTTGTAACCCAAACTTTTCTAAAAACTTGCAATTAAAATGGATTTTTGGGTGTAAAATTACCAAAATATGAATCCACATGTGTTTTATCTTTGTTATTCATCAGGACAATAAGGATATACTTGGTACTCATTTTGTGAGCCATGTTCAAGGTGATGGAGATACTTTAAATTGCTTCAATGGGATTTGAATCCAAAATTCAAAATCATGTTTTCAACACACAACCAAACATCTTGGCCAATGAAAAAATCATGTTTGACCCATTTAAAATTTGAGTTCGGAGCTCCAAGCACAAAATATCAATTATGTAGATTACTTTGAACTGAAAAATGATTTAAACTGTTGTAACCTTAATTTGTGAATTATTTTGAGTTTTGAAGGAAGTTCTTAAAATGGCAAAGTAAATGTCACACATTCTAAACTTGAACATTTTGGTACTACATGAGCCACCTTATATGTAGGGCAATTAGGCCCACTATGGGCTTTGGCAACCTTTTAACAAGATATTTCATTCCACAAGCACTGTTGCACTAGTTTTTCTTAAGTAAAAAACAAAATACAAAATTTTAGTGTATAATATCTTAAAGAAATAATTGAGCTTTTTAAGTATCCAAATTTATAAAACCTGTACCAAGCTACGAAAAGCAACAATTCTTTTACCAAGGTTAAGTCCTTGTCTTTGCTTGCCTTCTATCGAAACATGGGAGTGAAATGAACTATATAGGGCAAGTCATTGTCTTTCTCTTCCTTTTATCCATTTTTATGATCGATACTAGTTGACATCAAAATTTAAAATTAATAAACACATGCCTTTTTTCCTTACTGTAATTGCATTTTTATGACCGATACTAACTTTTATTGCCTTTATATACAAGCATACAAACAAAATGATTACATCGAGGAGGGAAACCAGGTACATATAGAACTAATTGATATCAAGAATTTATTGTACTCTCTTTGTTCAAAACATGATTTTTTGCAGACTTATTATTACCATTAGTATTTTATTGTCAATTGAATCATTATAATAACAAACTTGATATAGAAAAGCTAATGATTCCACTTTGTGACCAAGAAAAGCACAATGTACCTTTGTCTTGTGTAGATGATTTGTAAAACATCTCACATTGAGGCAAAAGGCATAATTATGTTTTCAACAAGTGCAAAATGTAGCATCATTATAACAAAACATGTGTCGCCTAACTCCTTATTGTTAGACACACTTTTTTCTCGCATACAAAGTATTGTGCCTACTAGAAATAATAGTTATACCTTACTATGACTTGTTTGACAAGTAATTACTTTTAAATAAGTTTTGTTACGGATTCTACAATTGGGCCTAGTGTTGAGACCCATTAAGGAATCATGGACTAAAAACCCTAACTGAAAGCAGAATGTGGACCTTGTCAATTTTGGAGATCGTGATAACAAACAGTTAGAGATCTCGGCTGTGATTCTCAGGGACGTTCTACAACTAACCAAGAGGTATGTACAGTATAAATAAGAGATGGTTGCAGAGGAAAAGGTACACACATTCTCATTCTCTCTTGTTTCCATTCACACCGTGCACACACCTCATCTCATTGGTTGAGTATTGCTTCGTGCATAGTGATCGTCTTCTGAAGGTATTTTTTTTCTCATATTAATACCTTAAAAGAGAGCTTGATCCTACATTAAAATACCAGCATCCTTACTGGACATTTCTGTTCATAAAGCAACAGAACAAGGTTAGATAATATCTCCCATAAGTTCAATCAATTAACTAGATTACTTTGAGATGTAAAATGATTTCAACAGTTGTAATCATTAATGTCTGAAATATTCTTACATGTGTTCTGGATTAACACCTAGAAATGCAATCAAATGAAAGGTGCTATTTTTTTTATTGGTTTGAAATATTTTGCAATAAAACTAAACATGATTTTATTACATGTATTTTATTTCATACCATCGGTGTGCACTTTGCCAAGTGCGAGCTGTCCGGTCTCTACTACATCCCGGATCCAGTGATACCTTACATCAATATGTTTGGTGCGGGAGTGATAGGTCGAGTTCTTCGCAAGATGAATTGCACTCTGATTGTCACACATCAGCTCATACTTGTCTTGATTATAGTCGAGTTCCTGGAGAAACTTCTTCATCCACAGCAACTCTTTGCAGCTTCTATTGCGGCAATGTACTCAGCCTCGGTTGTCGAAAGTGCCACACACTTCTGCAATCTGGATTGCCAAGAGACTGCTTCTCCATCAAATCTCATCAAGTATCCAGTCGTCGACTTTCTCGAGTCGAAATCTCCCTCTAAATCGGCATCCGAGTAGCCTTGTAGCTCGGCTTTACCTTCTCCAAATCAAAGACATAGATTGGTTGTACCTCGGAGGTACCTGAAGATCCACTTCACTGCTTCCCAGTGATCCTTGCTAGGATTCGATAGATGTCGGCTCACCATACCAACTACAAACGCTAGGTCGGATCTAGTGCAAACCATTGCATACATCAAGCTTCCGACGGCAGATTGGTAGGGGAACTTCAACATCTCGTCCTTGTCTTCATCAGACCTCAGACACTGTCTTTTACTCAACTTCATATGCCCGACCAGGGGGGTGCTTACTGTCTTGGCTTTGTCCATGCTGAATCTCTTCAAGAAAGATCTTCTCAACATATTTTTCTTGACTTAGCCATAGTAGCTTCTTCGTTCTATCCCGGATGATCTTCATTCCGAGAATCTGTCTTGCAGGGCCGAGGTCCTTCATAGTGAAGGATGAGCTCAATGCCTTCTTCAAGGTGGCAATCTTCTCTTTGCTTTGCCCTACAATCAGCATGTCGTCAACATATAACAATAGGATCAGAAAATCTCCATCATCATACCTCTTCACAAATACACAGTGGTCAGCTTCTGTTTTCATGAACTTGTGATCAATCATGAAGGCTTCAAACTTCCTGTACCACTACCGAGGTGCTTGCTTCAAGCCATAGAGAGTCTTTTTCAAACGACATACCATGCTTTCGCATCCCGGAGCTCGAAACCCTTCAGGTTGCTCCATATAGATTTCTTCTTCCAACTCACCATGAAGAAATGTCATTTTCACATCCAGTTGTTCTTCCTCAAGATCCAATGAAACTGACATGGCTAACATGGTTCGGATTGAGGTCATCTTCACAAGCGGAGAGAAGATTTCTTCAAAATCAATCCCCTTCTTCTGAATGCAGCCTTTCACTACAATCCGAACTTTGTATCTCGACTTCTGCCCGTTCTCCTCCTGTTTAATCTTATACACCGGCTTGTTTTTCAGAGCTCGTCTCCCTTTAGGCAGCTCGGTCAGCTCATAAGTCTGGTTTTCATGCTGGGAATTCATCTCTTCCTGCATTGCCTTCTTCCACGCTTCTTTTTCTGAGCTCGTTATGGCCTCATCATAACTTTGAGGCTCACCGTCTTCAGCACTGACGGTGTATTCATCAGGTGGAAATCTTGTAGAAGGTCTTCTTTCTCGAGTGGGGTATCTCGGTTGTTCTTCATCAGCCGCTTGAGAATCCGATTCATCATCTTCATCTCGGTTCTCATCAGCATCATCTTCAGTTTCTCCCCCTGCTTCAGTTTGCACAAGAGGGATGGGTTCTTCATCTCGGTCTAGAAGGACGAGTTCTTCACGTCTGACAGTAACTCGGTCTTGGGGCTTCGAGATGTCGTGAAGAGTCTCATCTTCATGAAAAATCACATCTTGGCTTCTCACTATCTTCTACTTGATAGGATCCCACAGTCTAAACCCAATCTCGATTTTCGGTGAACCGAGATAGATGGATTCCTTTGTCTTTACATCGAGCTTTGCCCTTTCATCTTTGGGGATATGTACGAAAGCTTGACATTCAAACACCCTTAGGTGATCATAAGTTGCTCTTGGACCGGTCCAGACTTCCTATCAAACTTCTCCTTCAAGTGGTCGAGATGGTGAGAGGTTGATCAAGTCAACAGCAGTTTTGATGGCCTCTCCCCATAATGTTTTCGGCAACCCGACATTGGACAGCATACTTCGGACCTTCTCTTCAATAGTCCGGTTCATCCTCTTGGCTAGTGCATTCATTTGAGGAGTCTTCGAGGGCATCTTCTCAAGTCGGATCTTAGCTTCTCTGCAGTAAGCATCAAAGGGACCGCAATACTCATCACCATTGTCGGAATGAATAACTTTCAACTTCATGCCAGTCTCCCTTTCCACCATAGCATGGAATTCTTTGAAAGATTGCAGTACCTGGTCTTTTGTCTTCAGAAGATAAACCCACACTTTGCGGGAGTGATCATCAATAAAAGAAACAAAGTACTGAGCTCCACCAAGTGATCTCTCGGACATGGAGCAAACATCAGCGTGGACGATGTGGGTTGATCTGGTCTCACAAACGAAATCCAGTGCTGCTTTCCAACTAGGCAGTGTGTGCAACTCTCCAGCACTTGACCCTTCAACCCGGTCAGTAGTTGTTTCTTCTCCAAAATCTGGAGTCCTTTCTCACTCATGTGGTCGAGGCGCTTGTGCCACAGCTCCAAGCTTGGTCCATCCTGGACAGAATTGGCTTCTCCGCCATTGGTATTTCCTTTCATGACATACAAGGAGCCTTCTTTCTTTCCTCGAGCCACGACTAAGCTTCCCTTGGTCAGCTTCCATCTACTTTCTCCAAAGTAATTTACAGACCCGACATCATCTATTTTTCCAACCGAGATCAAATTCAAACGCATGTCAAGTACATGCCTCACATCCTTCAGCATAACCCGGTACATTGTGTCTGTGGTCAAGATTACATCACTAACACCAACAATCCTGCTGGTCACCTGATTTCCCATCTTCACGACACCATAATCTCTCTTCTTGTAAGCAAAGAAGAATCCCTCATGTGGGGTGACGTGGAACGAGGCACCGGAATCAACAATTCAGGTGCAGTCATCATGGGCTATGTTCAACATTTCCTCACTGAGGAGGAATATCTCAGCATTCGGATTAGCAGCCACAGTCGTGGTGCTCTGATCACTTCTTCTTCTGGGAACAATTTGATTCGGCTTTACACAGCTGTTCTATTCATCATTTTGCAGAGTCCTACAATTCGGCTTCTTGTGTCCTAACTTCCCACAGTAGAATCACTTCAAATCATGTTTGGACTTAGACCGACCTCTGGACTTATCTCGTCCACCTCGATCCCGGCTCTTGCTATGACCCCGGGAGTCGGTCTTTCCTCTGTTCTCAACAACGTTAGCCTCAAACGTGATGGATACACCTCGTTCTTTTCTCCTGGCTTCTTCATTCAGGAGGCTATCTATCACGACATCCATCGTCAGTTTTCCTTCTGGAACCGAGTTGCTCAAAGTCACCACCAAAGTATCCCAACTTTCCAGTAGCGAACTCATCAACAGCAAAGCCTGTATCTCGTCATCAATCTTCATGTTGGCTTTGGACAGTTGATTCACATTCCTTTGTAGGAATTGAGGTGCTCGATCATACTTATGTCGTCCTTGTATTCTAGCTTCACAAGCCGGCGGACCAGGTGTGCTTTGTTCCTAGGAGTCTTCTTCTGAATCATGGACTCTAATTTGTTCCACAACTCGTACACGTTCGTGAACTCGGACACATGCTCAAAGAGGCTTTTGTCAATGTATTTCCTGATCGTGGCCACGGCCTTCCGACTCAAGATCTCCCAATCCTTGTCCGACTTCCCTATCGGCTTCACTTTAAGGATAATGGGATCATATAAATCCTTGTAGATAAGATGATCCTCCATCATCGACCTCCAATAGTTGAAGTTATCTGCGGTCAATTTGAACATATCTCCATGGTGAGTTATGCCACTGCTCTCCATCTTGGCGCCTTCAGAACCCTCGAATTCGGGCTCTAATACCACTGTTGGGTATCTCAGACCCTCAAATCAAATAGCGGAAGTGGAAATAAAATCAAAAAGGAACGAGAGAGACAATCAGAATTTGTTTTATGTGAGAAAACCTTCCTCAATGTGAGAAATGAAAAACTCACGAGACCTAGTCCAGTATCAAAATCCACTATAACAATAATCGGTTACAATGAATAAAAAACACACCAATGTGATGTTTCACTCAACCTCTCCAACAATGGTGGTCACTCAAATGCTTAGTGTTTCACTCTAAGCTCTCAAATTGCAAGCACAGGGGCTTGCTCAACAATGGCACTCAAGACTGTCAATTGAGACTCTCAATTTTTTGTGTGTCTTGCCTCCACCCTTACTCATCTATTTATAGGATGAATTAGGTTTATAATGGACTAGGCCTAAACCATCAAATATTATTTGATTTGGTCAATCAAATAAAAACAGAAAATATCAATCAAATAAAAACGGAAAGTATCAATCAACTAAAAACCGAAATTATCCAACAATTTGGACTAAGATACAGAAAGCACCAATTTTCTACCTAGGGTAAGTCATTGTCTTTGTCTTCCATTTGTCCAAACACAAGAGCCAAATGAACCATATGATTTTCTTTCTCTTCCTTTTGTTCACTTTTATACTCAATGCCAATTGATATAAAATTAAATTTAATAAAAACATGCATATTTTCTTTACTGTAATTTAATTGGACATTTATTTCTCAAGTAACTAACCGTTACTGTTTTTATGTACAGCAACTGCAAGTATATACCAACATTGACATATATAGAACGTTATTTTGCAAAATGGCAAGAGGAAGACCATCTACATATTTAATTCCATAGAATGACCATCTATTAACTATTATTTCATCAAATTTCTCACTCACCAACCAGTTTCTCCATTGTGACTATCAACAGGAAGAAAATAAATATTCTCATTCTCATCCCCCCTACCATGTGATAAAGATTGGCAATGATGGGGTGTTGAAGGTAGATAAAAGAAAGACGAAGAGATTGAACACGTTTCTGAAGTTCTGTTGGGACAGGGTATTCCATTCACCTTATACTCCTGAAAATGGTCTTACTATATATGGTTTGCCTTATATAGAGTGCAATGGGCCCAACTATCTGCTTTGGGAAATCCTCTAGACGAGTTATCCAATCCACAAGCATTGGCACAAAGGAATCACTACTGAGTGTATGGAAAGCATGTTCTATCACAGCATGGACAAAAGTAATTTTCCTGAACTTTATTTACACAACAATGCTTACCTTGTCATTATACCTGCGTACTCGATGCTGGGACTTTCTTTACTCTATTACATTTTAGCGTTAATAGTCGCTATGTTTGGATATAATGTTTCATGGGGTGGCTCAGCTCAAAATGGCAGGCCTTTTGTTTGTGTTTGGAGGAACCACCGGCTTAATGCTAGTTATTGTTTTGATAATCATGGGAGTGTTTTATGCTACATGGCGCCCCTCTGAGTCCTCTCCAAATTAAGTTTGCTATGTTTTTTGTATCTTTTTTTTTGTTGACCTTGATGTTTTTGGTATCAAGACTCCCGTACACCATTCATGTGTATTTACACACAAAAAAATAAAAACACAGACAAATGCAACGCGACCGGAGAAAGGCATTCACAGTGGTGACAACAATGAAGGACGGCTAAGCACTCCTTGATGAGATGAATGACCGAGCTGAGTGGAGGAAGAAAAATGAACGGATTGAAGATAGTCGAAACGATGATGCACTTAGAAGAAGGAAGAAGGAGAATGGAGCGAAAACTGTCGTTATACTTGTTAAACTAATTACAAAATATTCACCATGTTCTTAGTTTACTTCGCTTTACTCTCAAAGAGTCACTTTAACCTTAATCTTTTATTCTTCTTCTTCAATACTTTGCCTAGCTCAAAAAAACAGAATTTGGAATTTGCCTCTCTTTTGAACAAGCTAAGCAACATAACCTGGCTTAGGTTATGGGTGTAGCAACTTGGCAGATTGACTGTTTGTTTTGTAAGAAATTATTACGTGCCTATGCTCAATTAATTTCTATGTAACATGTATTAAAAAAATTATGAAAATAATTAATAACACTCAATTTTGTGTTATGTTAATCTTATTTGGAATCATTACCATGATGATCCCAAATTATCTAGTACTTCATCCTGGTTCGAGAGTCTAATAAAAGTTATGTTGGGGTTGGGTTTAAAATTTGCATTAGAGTCTTTGTTATTGGCATCATATTTATTTATAGTTAGCTCCACCCTGGTTTTCTTTTACTAAAGTCTCCCTGATGGAAACGCATTTTCATTGAGCAATTTTACAAAACAAAAATGTGTTTTCATTTTGTAATGGGATGTGCTTTCTTTAACAAAAAAAAAAATGTATTTCTGTTTTGTACAAAAATAAAAATAAAATATATATTTTCATTTTGTATTACAGCAATATACAAAATGAAAATGCATTTTTTGTATTATTATATTTTTAGAAAGGGGCGTTTCCGTTTTGTATACTAACAATATACAAAAAGGGGAATGTATTTCCGTTTTGTTAATTTTTCAAAAAAAAAGAAAGAAAAAAAAAAAGGAATGTGTTATCTCTGGCCCAATTGCCTTGTGCTATATTTCATTCACCACAAACGGTAAAATACATCTTAATCTTTAATTCCTTCTATTCACCAAATGCTTGCATATTCAGAAATAGTAAAATTTTAACTCCAAACTTGCCTGACATTGTCAACGAAGGCCGAAGGGGGTGAATGCCATAATCACAGAGGAAGGGTGGTAACTTTCCAATAGTTGATCCAAGTGATATTGGATTCGATCCTCTTAAACAAGATTTCATATTTAAACCTTATAAATGAAAAAAATAAGATTGAGAGAGGAGACTACACTAAAGATTATCAATCAAATTCTTAATTATTAATAAAACTGATAAATACTCTACATCAATGTTATACTGACAAAAAAATTATAAACAAATGAATAAATTACATCAACCACTTTAGAGGTTTCATAAAATTATACAAATACTTCATATTTTTTTTTACATTTACAATAACCTTTCTTATAAAAAAATACGAAATAATATTTTTAAAACAATTAAGAAAAATTAGTGTAAAGTTGATAAAAACATAAAAACGGTGTAAGTAAACAAAACCTCAAGAATAGTTCGTAAAATTTACTCTAAAATTTTTTTCCAAAATTAATCCATAATGTATTTGTGTATATATTCCCCTCCATATGAACTTAAAAATGTGCATGCAAACTTTGATCCTAATCCTTCGAATTATAAGCTTCCATTACTTTAGTTCTTAACTTTGATAAAAAAAAAATTACTTTAATTCCTAACTTTATATAATGGCATTTACAGTTATCCTTTTTGTACAAAATGATAGTAGAAAATGATGTGAAAAAACACTAAAATGAATGATTTTATGCAACGTTATGACTAAAGCAAGGCCTTTACTTTCTGTACGCCGGGGTTGCTCCCTGTACGCCCCAATTTTCTCAATATCCCTAAGTTACCCTTTTGTTGTTTTTACCTTTCCTTTCTTCAACCTTTATCCAGAATAGCTCTGTCATCTTTCACACAACAGAATATCATTTCAAACCAAGGTTGTGTCGCGTGAATCTTTTTCCATAAAATTGCTAGTATACTTTCGGAAACCTTTTTCCATAACATTGCTAATAGACATTTGTCCATTACATTTTCCAAATTAAATTTTCTTTTTGAAAATTTGAATTGCTTGAGTTTTTTTTTTTTTTTTTTTAAATACCTGGTAAAAAAAAGGACCAGTAACCCATAAATTGTTAGCATTTGAAAACAGAAATAAGGGAAGCCAATAAACAGTTATGGAAGACCTTCTCCGTGGAAGTATGTAACACATTCTAGAATGGTCATTTTGGAATTGTGTGTTGTAAACACCCATTTCTGGAATAGGTATATTCTGGAATCAAATAAATATAGTTATGGAAGATCTTTTCTGGAAGTATGTAACATTTTTTCTAAAATGGTCATTCTGAAATTGTATGTTGTTAAATACAACCTTTCTAGAACATGTATTCGGGAATCAAATAAACAGTTATGGAAGACCTTTTCCGGAAGTATGTAACGTGTTTTGGAATGGTCATTCTGAAATTGTATGTTTTTAACACACCTTTTTCCAAAACAGATATTCTAAAATTAAATAAACACAATTATGGAAAATCTTCAGAAATATGTAACACGTGTTCCAGAATGGTCATTCCAAAATCGTGTGTTGTTAACACACCCATTTCTGGAACAAGTATTCAAAAATCAAATAAACACATTCATTGTTATCAAAATCAAGTTTTAACTCATAGAATCTTTCGATTTTACGATTCTAGTGAGCCTCGGCGAGTGAAATCATAGGCAAACTCGAAATCGGAGTAGAATCGTTCGAATTTGCGTAGAATCATGCGATTCAGAAAAGAATCCCGATTCAGAGTAGAATCGCGATTCAACTCCAATTTTGCGATTTTGTTCAAAGACGAAACAACATCGTTTCGTGTGTTCGATTTTTCATTTTCTTCCTCACCCCGTGTCCGTTGTTTTCATTCGCGATTTGTTTCCTGTCTGCTCTCCTCGCTTCTCGTTCGACTGCGAAAGGGAAGGCCTCACTCAGCTGTGAAAGGCCAAAAGTGAAGGCCTGCATTTGGGTGGTGGCAGCGGCGAGCCGACGACATCGCGACGGTGTCATGGTGCGAACTACGAAGGTAATGCCTTTCTTGAGTGAGTTTTAATTTTTAGTTGCTAAAATTTGCTAGCTCTGGTGTTGTGCATTTGGTTGGTGTTGTTGCGAGTTTTTGGGGTGCTTTGATGAAAGGTCCTAGGATTAGGAGGTTTGATCATGAGGGGAAGGTTGTGCCAATGAGGGGTCATAGTGGAACATTGGTGGTTTTGGGAACTTTCTTTGTCATACATTCATTTTTATTGTCAATATCTGACCCTTGTTTATTGGGTAAATTTACTGTATTGGTGGATATTAGAAGTTCCACCAAGGGAAGGGACATTTAATCTTGAGACGTTTAGCTTGTGGAGTAGAACTGTTTGTCTGTCTTATTCTGTATAGACTTGTATATGCATGCTTTTAATTAATTTCTTTCAGCTGTTTGAATGCATACATAGTTCTTGAACCTTAAAGATGTGCTCCTATATTTTCCTCCCTCACTTGTATATTTTCTATTATGCAATTGTCATTGTTGCTTAAAGGGACAGTTGTTGCACCTCCTAATAAGTTTGGTAAATCTCCTATTTTTCACCCATACTTTCTTGTTGTGGCAGACTTCAAAGGGGATTTTATGACAAACTTGGTTAGATTGAGACACTGAGTAGAAATTAAAGGTGTTTTACATACTAATAATTTATATATGGGTGTTGTGTTGTCATGATTTCCATTTTCCAACTCATGCTATGAAAATGAGACTTGTAAGGGATGATTTTGTCTTTGCCTGGTGCTATAATATTTTAAAGATTGCTATTACCTAATAAAATGGGTAGCAAAGAAATATGTTTTTCCCTTGTTTAGTTTGGAGGAACAAATGTGATGTCATTGATTTTTTCCTAATTTGGTTTTGGTGTTTGATAATGTCATGGATCTTGGGTGGTTTTTGGTGTTTGATAATGTCATGGATCTTAAATGGTTACGTCCTCTTGTTAGTAACTTACTATTATTTATAGGTAATTTACTATTATTTTTTGTTTGAAATAGACTCTTACGAGTTTACGATTCAAGTCTACGGAGCTCTCAACGAGTCTACGTAGACTCTCGATTTTGACAACCTTAAATAGTTATGAAAGACCATTTTCAGAAGCATGTAACACATGTTCCGAAATGGTCATTCCGGAATTGTATGTTGTTAACACACCCCTTTCTAGAACATGTATTCCAAAATCAAATAAGATAGTCATTAAGGACAATTTTGTCCACACAAGTATTTGGGCATGCAGGAAGCACCAAAGGGCTTTAAGGGCATGCAAGCACCAAAGGGCATGCAGGAGGTAACGGCCAGCAAATAGAGAAAATGGTCCAAAACCCAATCCATCATTCATGTCCTCATTATATTGAACCTAAAATACTATATTTTAAACACAGCACACTCAGATTTAAAAAGACAAAAAGTCATACAAATCGTACACAAGGATGACCACAGATCACATATATCAACATCAATTCGTATGAAAAGCAAAACATCACATACCATTGTGGCATAAATATTCCAAAGCAGCTAACACTTTCAAGGATGACCACAGATCACATATATCAACATCAATTCGTATGAAAAGCAAAAAATCACATACCATTGTAGCATAAATATTCCAAAAGCAGCTACCACTTTCTAACTCTTATGATGAGACATAGAATCCATGAAACTCTCTAATGAGATCATATTTGACAAAAATTCCCCTGTATGTTCTAGCAAATCATTTTCCACTAGTCAAAAGAAAAAGAAATAAAGTATCAAAAGCTACTACCGAGCTGGTTCAACAACATTTGAGAGTCATTATCCATGTTTTCACTGTCAACAGCATCATCAGTTCTATCAGCTGTATCAATCTTTGGCAATTCATCAGATGAGCCAATGAGAGATGCATAAACTTCACTTTTGTTAAATTTTGACTGCCTCAGAAATCCAATTAAAACCTCAGCACTTTCCATGTCATCTTGCTCTTGACAAAGCTCAAGGAATGCAGACAAGTATGAGGGCTTTGGTCGCCAACTCTTTGAACCACCAGCAGCCATAAAAGCTTCTTTCAAGCAGGACATGGCTTCAGAAATCCTCTTATCTGCAATGTGGCCCTCAGAAAGAATCTCCCATGTATTTGAATTTGGAATGCAGCCATCATTCAACATCTGCTCAAAGAAACTCAAAGCTTTATCTGTGTCGCCTTTCTTAACATACCAGCCTATGAGAAGGTTTCCAACTCTAGGATCATAACTTGACTTTACTGAAATCCATTCCTCATAGAGTTTTTCTGCACCCTCAATATCACCCAATTTAACCAGAGAAGAAATAATAGCATGGTATCCCAAGTTTGGTAACATCAACATCAACATCAACAGCACCTTTAACCCAAATTAATTGGGGTCGGTGGTAGATGAACCCAATGATAAATCGAAAATAAAGTAAAAGAGAGAAACAGAGTTAAATATAAAAGAATGGTGAGAGGAAAAGAGAAAAGAGGAAGAAAAGAATTAAAACAGGGAACAACTGGAACATAGAACTACTAAAGGGTTTAACCCTCCATCAGACTTATAGCTTTTCTCCACTCCGTCCTAAGACATACCGTCCGCCAATCTAAATCCCACTCCATTATGTCTTGTTTAACTACCTTTCCCCAGGTAAGTTTTGGTCGACCTCTACCTCTCTTTGTATCTAGCTCTTGGTAACATACTCTTGTTCTAACAGGAGCATCTAATGGTCGTCTCATAACATGCCCAAACCATCTCAATCTATGCTCTCTCATCTTTTCACATACTGGTACCACTGATACCTTTCGTCGAATATCCTCATTTCTTATCTTATCATCCCAAGTTTGGTATACTTGGAAAAATTGATTTGTATGTATTCCACACACGATACACTTCGTCTTTCTTTCCAACACTTCCATATAAACTCAGAAGATAATGAAAAGGTATTCTATCTCGACCTTTAATTCTACCCTCAACCTTTCTTAAGCACTCTTCTGCTTTTTCATTCTGATCCATCCTAATGTACATTGAAGCCATTGTGCTGAATGTAGACCAGTTAGGGACAATGGTAGGATCCTTTTCCATTTGTTCAAACACTTGTTCCATCTTTTCTACTGATCCTTGAGATCCACACGAAGATAACCAGATATTATATGTATAGATATCTAGCTGTATGTTTTTTTCCATCATTTCAGAAGCCAAGATATCAACTTTAGCATATTCATTAAGGTTCATGTACAGAGTCATCATTACATTAAATGGTAGTGCATGTATTACATACCCTTTACTCCTCATTGTATCAAATAAAGATTCTGCCTTTTCCTTCAATCTAGAATGCACGTATACATTCAACAAGGCACCATAAGTTCTCTTATCTTTTAACTTATCTTCCAGACTCAGAAAGAATGCTTCTGCACTAGAAAGTCCACGAACTTTTGCTATTAAATCTAACTGAATTGCTGCATCACTCTCAGAAACTCTAAACCGCTCTGGTCTATTGTTCATCCAATCATATACCTGCAACATTTTCTCATTGCTTTCAAAAAATTGTACATGGCTGATATTAAGACATTTGAAGCAAATAAGTAAACATAATCAGAAATGGTAATTGATTTCATAATTCATAATTCCATACATTCCAAAGGAATCATGCCATTAAATATAGTGGCCTAAAAAATGGTTTTCCAGATTATGCAAATTTTACTTAGTGTTTGCAAATCTAGAATTAACAACTAAAAATGTTGTTACAGATTATGTTATTGTATATGTTCATTTATCCCATAAAACCAAGTGCCCTATATAAATAATAATGAAGAAACAATTCTGATATAGTTTCTATGGAATCAATCAGGTCTTGTTGTACTCTCATACAGCTCACCCCTACTCCTTTCCCTGGACTATCTTTTGAAACATGCTACACTTTTCTAACAATGCCAAAGGGGGCGAAGCGATCTTTGTTTCCTCAGAGTGAATTAACAGTCCAATGATGTAAAAACACATACAGTTCCTCCATGCCATTGACAAAATAGAATTCTAGCTAAGAATATTCTATTACAGCAATTAGAACTTACAAATATGCGAAAGAGAGCAAGAAAAAGGTTGAGCAGGGGGGGCAAGGGGATTTTCTAATTTGTGGCAAATATATTGGACGTTTCCTTGCATCCAGTAAGATAAAATTACAAATGGTAGATGGTAGGCAAAAGCTTCTTCAGGAAACCTTTTTTCTTTTATGAACTGTTGTGGAAGAAGGAAACCTCAATTCACAGGTTTTTCAGTTTCCTGCTAATGCTCTGATATACCTTGGAAAGTTTATGTGAGAAGGAATAAGAAACATACCCAGACTCACTAGGCCCGCATTATTAATGTTTGTATAGCATTTATGTCTTTAGGAGGTTATGGATCTGAATTAGTGTCTTTAGGAAGTCATGGAATTGTGTAACAATTGTTGTGTGGTATCCTATATTCCAACTTGAATCACATGCAAAACTTAAATCAAATGGCAATGCTGTATAACAAAATCCACTATCATGAACAAATAGCAATGCTATATGTTTCAACTCAGATGCTATTTAAAGCTGGTTATCAACTACTGATTACTGAACATGAAAAATGCTTCCTATTTACACACAAATCTGTAGAATTAGAATATACTCATGTCATGTCACAACGAAAAACCAGAAATGAATCAAGCTGTTAATCACCCTCAAGGATCAGGATTTTCCTAATAAAAAAAAATGCCATCTAACTTCTAAACTAGCAGGGTCCAAAGAAAATCAAACTTCTTAGCGCAAAAGGGAAAATTCCTTGAATATTAACCATTCCTAAAGCCTTATGAAACAAACCCAAACAGCCAACATTCCAACCCTCCCACCACTCAGCAATTGATTATATATACTAACTAAAACAATCTTTACCATCTATGTATAGTTGTATGGCCAAGATTAACTCTTTTTACTTCATACTAAATATGCCCTATGAGTGTATTATTATACAATTTGGTGGCCAATTGTGTTGCTTTAGTCCTTGAAAGTGCATAACTATACAAATTAGTCACCGAAAATGTTAATTCAATGATAATTTCACCCTTTAAATAACTATTTTGTATTTGTAGACACCAAAACAACACAAATAGAGAACCCCCCCTCCCCCCCCAAAGCCCGGCAGTGCCAAAAAAAAAAGTTTTAAACATCATACTTCACCCCAAACAGCCAACACGTGAATCCTCTCACAAAAAACACACTCCACAGTCACATAACACCATTCAAAAACTAAAGATTTGGTCCTCATAGGTGCCATTATTCCTTTAGGAATCAATTGCCAATTAGTTTGAAAGGTTATTATGTTTCTTAAGGTTTACTCCCTATATGTCCTTATAGGGATTAAAACCTAATGGTATGTTTAGTCAGAAGGAAAGAAAGGAAAAAACAAAAGATAATAATGTATTTTCTTCTATTTGTTTAGTTGAGAGAAAAAGGAAAAAAAGAAAAACAAACTCTACAAACAAAAATTCAAATTTCTCCCTTGTTTTCCTTCCACCCTACCAAACAGACCCTAAGTTTTTCTCATACAGGACTAATTCTTATTTATTCCTAAATGTCAACTATGGGACCAAATCAAGGTTTAAAATACGGCCCACAACCCCAACTTTCGCCACATCGGAAAACATTAAGGTTTTTTAAGTTTCTGCAAGTGCAATTTCTCACAAAATCAATAATCGCAACAAAACCATGACCACAATTTAAAACCAGGGACAAAACAATTAGTTTTATAAAAAAAAAAAAAAAAAAAAAAAAAAAAAAAAAAAACCTGTTTGGATAAACTTCTCCGTAAGTACTTCTACGAAAAGAAAAATAAATTAGCTTCTCCCTTAAGCTCATATTAGCTTAGCATAAATTTATTTGTACAAGCTCTCTTCATTTAGCTTCTCCAAAAAGTGATGAATAAGCTAAATTAGCTTACGGGAGAAGTTAATTCATTTTCCCTTCTTATATGGGTTGGGGTTAAATTAACTAAATTAGCTTGTGTGGAAGAATGAAAATTGCAAAGCTAATCCGTCCTGAACTAGAAGTACTTATTGTATAGAGAAGTTTATCCAAACAGAAAGCATATATCAATGTTTCTTCAGTAAAAATTAAGAACATACAAATGAAAGGATAATATTCAAGAAAGAATTTTTTACACTATGCATGAGCTAAATTAGCTTATGAGAGAAGTTAATTCATCTTTCCTTCTTATTTTCTTCTCCTAAAAGTACTTATAGAGAAAAGTTTATCAATATTTCATCAGTAAAAAGTAAAAACACACACAAAGAAAGAGACCCAAAAGGTCATCTTTCACCTATGCATGAGCTAAAGCAACTTATGGGAGAAGTTAATTCATTTTTACTTCTCATTTTCATCTCCTAAAAGTACTTCAAGAGAAAATATTATCCAAACAGACAGTATATATCAATATTTCATCAGTAAAAAAGTAAAAACACGCACATAAGAAATAGACCCAAATGAAAGAAGGTTTTCAAGATAGAATTTTGACCTCAAGGGCTCTTCGAAATCTCTTGTACTTCCTCAACTCCTTAACGACTCTTGAAAGTTCCCATTTGGTGAGGTTTCTCCCTTCGTTCTCCCACTGGTTGAGCACCTCAGCGGACCCCACTTGGGGGTTTGGGTTGAGCGATATCCTGCGGTAGACGTCGTTCCAGCGCACGATGGGGCGGCGCTCGTAGTCGACGGTGCCGTAGCTGTGTATCTTGGAGATGGAACACGTCGTGACCACCGAGAGGCGAGGGTGGTAGAAGCACGGGCTCTGCGTGTGACCGTGGGTGAGAGTAGAGTGCTTGAAGGGGACTGAAATGGAATAGGAAAGGGAAGATGAGAAAGAGAGAGAGAGGGTTTGGTTGTGCAAAGACAGAGAGGGTTGAATTCCAAGGAGACTCATCTTACTTTCTGTGAGTGAGAAATATGGAGCTCGGCAAAGTTTGAAGATAGAGAGTGAGAAATAGGTTAAGAGAGAGTTTAGCTCTATCGTGCACGTGCACGTACACGTGTTAGGAATAGGGATGTGTAGAAAAATAAAAACTATTACTACTACTGTCTACTTACGGGTTTCTTTTTGTTTACTTGTATTTTTATTTTTAATTACAAAAGTAAACAAATCTTTTGCAAACAAGAAATAGATTGAAAAATAAAAAGTGGTGGTAGTTTTGTAAGAAAAAAACTGTGAAAATAAATATGGTAACCCATAAAATAGAAAGAAAAAGTCTAGAAAAATCTCTATAATTAGAATAATTAAGATTGTTTAATGAATGTGATATTTATACATTCTACTAAAAGTTTGCATAAAATCTATTGAAATCTATCTTAAAAAATAATTTATCAAAACTTTCAAATAAAGATAATCAGAAAAATGACAATGTATTGTAATTTTAACTTTTAATCTTACAATTTATTTATGATTGGATTCCTAAAGTTAGTTTATGATTACTTTAAATAATCAGAAAATGACAATTTGTTTTAGTTTTAACTTTTAAGGACCTAAAGTAAGTAAAAAAAAAATTTAAGAACCTTATGAACCTTTTTATTTCAGTTTGAAGACATAACTAAAAAGTTTCAAATAATTCGGACACTTATTGATTAATTTAACCTTTAAAATTCAAGTAAAAATAAGTAATTATTTCTTCTTATATTATATAGTAGTAATAATAATGGCGGTCGTGGTATTTGATAAGCATTTATAAATATATTGGGACTAATAACCATGTTAATTATAAGCTAATTAACCCAAAATTTAGCACTAGCTTGAACCCTTATTTACACGATGTGTAAAATTTGGATTAGCACATGCTATTTGACAAATAGGTTAGCAAGAGTAATTGGATTCCAATGTAAGAATGACTGTTTACTAAATAATATACATCACCTAATATGTTGTTCCGAATGAAATAGGTTTGAATCTCTTAAAAAGTTTTTGTATTCGAATTGTATGAAGAAAAAAAATAATTAGGATGAGAAACCTTACTTTGGTTTAAGTTATTTTTGGATAGATATTAGTCATTACAAAAAAATCATATTATGCGTCTAATAATATATAGAAATCGATTATTTTTTCCACAACTGGTCATTTTGCCAATAATATTGGTTAACATTAATGAAAATCGATCAATATTTGTGCAGACTGTCAAATTGGTTATTTGACATAATTATAAATTGGTCAATACTACCTAAGATTTTTAGAATTCTTTCAAAACATTGATTAATGTGTTATTTATGCTTCAATGTTGGACTATCTTCAAGAATCTTCACATCAACCACAACAAAGGAGCATCTAACAGCAAGTTGCAAGTTGCACTTTACAAAAGGAGAATACCTTATCTTCTGTGTCTGTTTGTTTTTATTTATTTGAAATATAAATTGTTATTTATTTATTAAGAATAAAAAATTAGCTTTGTTTTGATAAGAACCACCAACACTAGGATAGCTGAAAGTAATTGAGAGCATTTATTTATTTATATATTTTTTATTCATGACATTTTTTTTATTTATTTGTTTGTCTATATAATTCAAGGACCAAAAATTTATTAAAAAAATAATCAAATTGACCCAAGTGGATGAAAGTTGAAGTAGTATAAAATATAAATACATTTTCACCTACCTCTCTCTCGATATATATATATATATATATATATATATATATATATATTAGTTTAGCGCCATTCCAAAACATCCTTATAATATATTAAAATATATTATTCAATTTCATTATAATGTATTATTTGTTACTCATGATTAATATATTAAAAAACGAATTCTTGAGTTTCTTATAATAAATAAATATTTTTTTGCCTTTATAAAAATATGAATATTAATTAATAGAGTTGGCCCCGCCAGTTGATACTTGGTTTAAAGTAGCCGTTAGAGAAAGGAGGGAAGAGGAACACGCGCCTAATGCCAAACCCGCGTTTTTGAAAATCCACCAAAGAAAGATAAATAAAGAACATAAAAGATTGCCTCTGAAACAAAGAAAGAAAGGGTTTATTTCATTAAAAAAGAAGAGAAAGGGTTTTTGTCTTGTGTTTGGCCAGTTGAAACTTGAACCAAAGAAGGAATGTTAGAAGGGAACAACAACAAGAAGAACGAGTTTCACGGCACCGGTGATGGTGGTAAGAGATGGAGCGAAGAAGAATATAGGTACTAATTACTCTCTGTCTCTAACTATTTCATTTTTAATTTGAAAATGAAATCAACATGTTATTTTTCATGTTGATTTTTCTGTCCTACCCAGAAAAATCAATATAATAGCATTGGGATAAATGGGGTTATTGTATAAAAAATCTAAAAAATATTAAACAAAATCATATAAAAATTTAGAATATCAAAAAAAGTTACAACGGCGTATAATATGTCCTAAAAATAGTCCAACTTTTGATAGAAATATCCATTCGAGATGTGCGATATGTCAAAACGCTTAAAATTAAGAGAAGTAATTAAAAAAATAAATAATAACATTAAATTAACTAATTAAATAATTAAAAAGTAGAAAACAATGAATTTTTTGGATGATTGAAGATTAAATCCTAATTTTAAGGCATTTATAGAGGCATTTTTTGAAAAAAAAAAAAAAAGTTGACCAAATCCCCTTTAGGAATTTGTCCAGCGCTTCTCTCTCAATTTCGAGCATTTTGATACAAACTAACTCTCGATCAGACATGACCGTTCGAAGTTTATATACACACCGCTTCACGGATGCGTGATACGTGTTGCCACGGGGTGAAACACGCCCAATTTGAGCGTGACTAACTATTCCCACAAACGTAAATAGTTTTAAAATAGTCCCAAATTGACAATTTTTTATTAAAAAAGTATTATATGTGTTTTTTTGCCCATGGGTATGTGCATGTATGTATTCGCCTATATTTGTGCACATTTGTGTGTGTGCATTTAATTTATATATAATAAGCTAAAACAACTATAAATTGTTAAAGATTTGACTTCGATAGATCCTGCTAAAAATTCAAAATTTTCTCCTTCTTACACATACATAATTGGGGATGGGCAATTGGTAGAAATTGGAAGGATACCATAATACTTGTCTCATACGTGCCTTTGAAAAAAAAAATACTCATACACACCTCTTATTTGTTACAACTTTTAAGTATACTAGTAATTATTAATAAGAAAAAAATGTTAATATATGTTGAAACTAACGTCTTAATTAAAAGTATAAAATTCAAACATATATATATGCAAATATTTACATCTGTACTTATGGAAATTCAATTATTACAATAATAATATAAAGATTTTTCTTTATACTTTAAGGTAGTTGAATTGTTACTAAAAGAAACTATAAGGGTTTCTCTCCATTCATTTTTTTAAACGGTCTCTATATTTTAAGAAAAATCATTTATTATTATTCAGCTACTTTGGCACTTGGCAGCCTAATTCTATAATTATAAAATAATTAAAAGAATAGTTATATAAGTAAAATAAAATAGATTGTGGCGTTAGTATTTTGAAATACAAAAGATTTGATATTAATATTTTTTATTACAATAAATTTTAGCCCTCACGAAGCTCTAGTTTGCATGGTGGGAATGGGGAAATCAGACCACATATAACAAATAATTAAAAAAAATTGCAAGTAAGGTTTTTGTAAATTTTAACTTATCACTAATTCAAAAATAATTTCAGAAAATAAAAAAATGAAAACACAAAGAATGAAAAGGTAAACAAATCAATTTCAAATTGAAAATTAACAAAAAGGAATAATGAGAATAAATTAAGGCATTTGAATTAATCAAATTTGATTGCCATAATTCAATTTATGCTAATTTATAAAATGTAAATGAATAGTTATAAAAGTAAAAGTAAGATAAAATAGACAGCAAAATATGTAAGGCAAGCACTATTGAATTCAGGGGAAGCTGCTTGAAGCATAAGTGAGATTGATTTAAGTCTAAAGTTTTTGAGCTTTCAAACATGCAAATGACAACTTGAAGATTAATTAGGATAAAATGTAAGAGAAAAGCAATTTTGATGATCCTAAAGCATTGCATTCATTCTAACTCATAAATAACTTAAAATTATTTAATAAAAATTACAAGGCTTTCATAAAATGGTTAAGTTTTAAACTTGTTTCAAAGGTTTTTGGAAAAATGGTTTTCTTGATGTTTTAATCGAACATCGTAATAATCGATTATTTTGTTCTTCACTTATCTTGGAAAAGCTTTCATGAACATTGTAATCGATTACATATCAGATTAATCGATTATTATACCTTTGGTTTTTAGAAAACTGCGTTGTTGAACATTTTAATCGATTACCTATGGATAGTAATCGATTACATGCTTGAATATGTATTTAAAGATCTGCTGGGATAATCGATTACTAGTATACTATAATCGATTACGTAGGCTTATCTGAAAAAAAGCCTCTCCCTGCTTTAATCGATTACCATAGATGGTAACCGATTATATGTTGTGTTTAAACTCTAAGTTTTGTACTAGATAATCGATTACCTCGATTATCAATTGATCACACAGTGTAATTAGAAAGGCTATGGCTCCTGGTTTAATCGATTACCAATGTTAGTAATCGATTACACAGTGTATTTTGAAAAAATGAACCTCTTGTCTTAATCGATTACAAGACAGAATAATCGATTATTTGTCCCTTTGTAGAAATTCCAGAAAAAGCTTATGAACATTTTAATCGCTTACATTCTTGGATTAATCGATTACATAAGCAAAATAATCGATTATTAGGCGCGTATTAATCGATTAAAGCTGTTACGTTTTTCTGTTATAAATAGGAAATCACTTTGCTTGATTTTGCAACGTTGTATATTGATACCCATCGAGCCAAAACAATTCTAAAAGCCTTTCTCAGTGTTTTCAAAGTTTTTTTTTTACATGCTTGCTCTATTTCTACATTAATCATGAGATTGTGAGTCAATCTTGAGCAAGATTTCATTCAAGATTAAGGAAAGCTGATTTAATTTGTTAATTCAACCTATGTCAATCTATCATTTGCATTGTTAATCATTGGATCATCATGTTGTTTCTCTCTTTAATCTTTCTGTGATTTTTGTTTTGATTTTAGATGTAATTTTTTTGTCTATTGTAATTGGGATTCTTGCTTGTAAACTAGAGATAGGGTTTCTCTAGGGGTTGTGCTGAGTAGTGTTCTCAGTGGGTTTGTCTCTAAGAATCTAATAGTGTTTTAGATTTCTGAACTTTATCTAGAGTTGATAAAGGGAGACTTTGTAATTACTTGTAAGAACAGAAAATTGTAATAGTGGAACTCCATTCTAGTATTGAGTGAAAGAAAAGTGGATGTAGCTTCATAGTGTTTGAAGTGAACCAGTATAAATCTTTTGTGTATTGATTCTTTATCTCTATCTTGATTATATTCTGTCTATCTTGATTGTATTGCTTTGTTTATCAATTAAATTTTGAGCTATTGGATACCTTGGGCTGAGCATTTGATTGAATAAGGTTTCTTGGTTTCAAAAGTGATAAAGATCTCAAGGGAAACTCTGATTTTGTCTAAGAAATTTTTTTAATTTACCAAGCTTAACAAATCCTCCCCCTCTTAGTTAAGTGTAAAGTGTTCCTATATTTTACAAGCACTCAACATTTGATTCTATTTTTTTTCTTCTTCTTATCCTTAGGAATTGAAGACAATATCAAAAAGTTTATAATAATTCATGCATCATATTTAACCAACTAATTTAAATCTCCTCTCAATTTTGAGTGTTTTGACACAAACTAAGTCTAGATCGGACATTCCTATCAAAAGTAATGACAGTTAGAAATTTATATACACACTGCTTCACGGATGCGTGACACGTGTTGTCAGTGTAACACCCCGATATTTTATTTAGTTAAGGATGGATTTAAGGAAATATTTAAGGATGCTTAGGAAACTATAATTCACTATATAGAGAGATATTTAACACACATTTTAAAATAAAATTCAATTTGAACCATTCTAGTTATTAGAAAATTCTATAAAAGTGCTAAACATAACCTTAAGAGTTTTCTTGCAATTATAAGG
>PYAF01002412.1:241493-258996 GCA_007407185.1 Glycine tomentella | reverse complement strand
ACTATCATTATAAAGGCATTGAGCTAAGGTTGTTTTTCCTAGACCACCCATGCCCAATATTGTTAGCACTTCTATGTTATTATTCTTCTCATCTTCATCAGAGAGAAGCATGCTCAGTAGCTTCTCTTTGTCATCCTCCCTTGCAACAACAACGGATTCAACCAATGAATCTGTAACTGTTTTGTAGGAGACTTTCCTATAAACACTTTGCAAACGAAGAATATCTATTTGTTTCATAAAATGTTCTAGCCTTCCAGATATTGCTTCAAGCTTGGAATTCATGCTCCTATAGAATTGATTAAAGGGAGAAGAAAGTGATGACCACACCTGGCTAGTAAAGGTTTTAAATTCTCCCTCCAGCTTGCACCTCAGAGAATCTGTGTTGATTTCGTCCAGCAAATCCTCTGCGTCTAAAACAGCATCTTTCAACTCATCAAGCCATGCCTTCACTTTTGAATTAGTGATCTGTTTCTCCTCAGCATCATTGAGCACAGCATTGAGTGCCAACAGCTTTATCTTCAGCTCATCCAAGAGAGAAACTTTGAGGTTTCTGTTGGCAAAGAAATCGCGTAACTCTGTAGAAGATATCTTATCCAGCAAGATCTCCACAGAAGCAGAGATAAGTGCCTCTCCCACCATAGCTAAGGCCATTTCTTCTCTAGTTTTGCAAATAGTATCAGATCTCTGAAGCTTTAGTCAAATGCTGAAGGTGATATGGTAGCTGGTGAGGAATTAAGGTATTAAAATAATATAAACGTGTTAACCACTTTCTTTTTTATCATAAATAAATATTTTATTTGCCTCTATCGTTGAGAAAACAAAGAATGGTACAATAGTTTATTTCCTTTAATGTGACCATCCAACGACTCTGCATTTGGACTTTTTCAATGTATACTTCTTCGGTCCTTCCTGATTTCTTTTATATATTTTATAATTTTCGATAAATTTTAATTTTAATTCTAAAGAGTGTATTAGAAAAGATGTTCTTAGAGAATGATTGTTTAATGAAATTTTATTGAATTTCGAAAATGTAAACATCATAATATACATTTTTATGTTTATTAGAGGATAATAAAAAAAAATTGGATATAATGTACTCCTAGAAATTCATATTATACAATTTTTTATTTTTTTTATTTTTAAGCATAGTGGTGGGAACTCCCCCCTCTCAAAAAAATGTGGGAATTAAAATGTGTAAGTGTCGGCAAAACCGTGTTGCTTTCTGAGGTTATTATTGAGCAATGACTTCCACGCGTTTGTTATTGCGTGAATGATACACTCGTATCTTCATGGCACGGTCGTGTCTAAAAAATTTGTGACCTTAGACAATTTTTTTTATAGAAATATAATATAAATTATTCTTTTTTATATTAATATTCTAATTTTACAAACTTTGTAGGATTATCAGTATATTCAATATCATTTAGATGTAATTGATTTATTACCTATTTTTTATAAATATTAACAAATTTATTAATATTGAATCGAGTTTTTTAAACTTTTTTCTTTTTTTTTTAAAATCAAATTCATGATTTTTATTTTACATTTTCTATCACTACAAAATATAATATAATAACAAAAGGAAATAATAAAGTATTTAAATAAAATAACTTTTCAAAGTAAACAGAAAAGAAGCTTTTGATTTTATAGGCACATTAAAATAGCTTTTGATTGCATAATGATTTTACAAAACTGGAAACAAATAAAATTAATTGTATTCAATCGATTGCAATTTTATAGGTACATTAAAATAGCTTTAGATTTTCTCAATTAATTTTGGCATTGCAATAATCACAATACTATTTTACACGAATAAGTAGTAGTCAATCATGATAGTTAATTTAATTGAATTTACAACTAAACTAAATTCTTAAAAAATGATACTAAAACTAAATTTACGTACGGCCAATAATAATTAATGTAAGAAACAATAATTATTATGAATTATATAAAGTATATAATAATAATTGAAAAAATATGAGACTTAATAATCACTATCTAACTTATCTAACAGCTAACATAATACAGAATCGTATTAATAAGAAGTATTTACTTTGTCAAAAACAAATTGATTCATCTTCATGAGAATCATGAACCTATATAAAGCTAATATTTTCTTCTTAATTTGGTCTAATCGTATTAATACGAAGTATTTATGCACACTATAGTCCAAGTAAGACGGTATTATTTCAGCCAAGTAGCAAATTAAATGAACAATGGCGTATCTTGCTTAGATTTACGTCTAAGAATTATAGCAACATTTAAAGTGAAATGATTGATACGGCTACACTCCTTTTTTGGTAGGTAGAGATAATAAATAATAAATAAAATGAAGAAAAAAGTTTTTTTTATGTGGTACTATTTAATTTAAGAGAAAAAAGTATTTTTTTTTCTATCTTCTTATTTGTTCAAATAAAAAAGTAAGAAGTACATTATTAACTATAAAAATATTTATTTATTTTTGTATAAAATTTTTGATAAATTTTCATTTTATCAATTTATTTGCCTGTAATTTGGGTGAACTTTTATTTTATTTATAAATATTTGATCTTAACTTTAACTTGTTTTCCTTATCACCTATGAAGAGGAGAATTTTTACATAAGTTTAAATCATTTTTAATATGTCTGTTAAAAAAATATTACACAAAAGATTCAGAATAATTAATATTAGATATTTTATTTTAATTAATTCTAGGGTTAGTTTTTGTTAACATAGTCTCTTTTTTACCTGATTGGTGAAATAGTTTATTTTTACTAATAAATATTAGTTATTAGTTATTAATTATTAATTTTTTGTTTATAGCATAATTAAATTCATAATCTTTTTCTCTCTTCTTCTTTTACCACCCAACCAACCTTATAAGTTTAGTCAAGTGGTAAAATAATTTCTCTCTTTAAAAAGCATGTTTTTTACATCACAAAAAGAAAATTTTTTTATTGCAAATGAAAAATTGTCCAAATTTTTAAAAGTTATAAAATGGTTTTATTACTTTTTTAGTTAATGACATGTTAGTCTTGTTAGTCTTTTAAAAGAATTTATTATTTTCAATTTTTAAGCATAATTTTAAATTTTATTTATTTATTTAAAATGTGAAATTTGTCTCATTACATGTACATGAAAATTATAAAAAACAATTAATGTTTAAAGAAACAAAAAAAATATAAAAATTACATGAATATTGAGTCTCACAAAAAATATAAAACTAAAAACTTTAATATCATTTTTTTATTATTCATTGGACTCACTTTTTACGTTATTTTCATTATATTTATAGACTTTTTATGTCAAATATTAGTTAGTTCCAATAGTTAAATAATTAAACAATGCTAATCTATAAAATTCTAATATTCCAACACCATCTCAAGAAAGGTTAATATATAGAAAAATGGTTAGCATTGTTTTAAATTTATAGTTGATAGTAAAATGGTTAACTTATATTTCAAGACTCAATTATTTAATTCGTCAATATTAAAAAAATAATTAATTTAATGTATAGCAATAAATTTGTTTTAAATTTATAAACTTTTCAAAATTATCATTGTCATTAACATTTCTTTTTATTTTAATGATTTGTTAATATTTTTTTCTTCTTTTAATGAAGTTTAGTTTTAATTTAAAAATAATTAATAAAAAATATGATAGATTGAATTTTATGAAAATGAATAAAGTTCATTTTAAACAAATAGAAAATGAGGAAATATCAATCTTATAAAGTTCAATTATGAATTTGACTTTACAAAATTGAGTGATCATGGGTGCAATGAGGGTCAAGTGAACCTTCCTTGGTTCTCGAGCATTCTTCGTTGAAATGCTATGTCAATTCAGCCATTATATCCAAAAGTGGTCCCTGAAAGTCTCGAGCAGTCGATTTTAAACGTATGAACTTAAACAAATGGACCATGAGTACGCCAATGAAGTGAACAATGTGTTGATGAAAATTCTCCAAAGCTCTTTGATGTTAAGTTAGGGCTTTCAAATGTCATTGTGGTACTTGGATCTTCACTTATGATGTCCCTTGAGAAGTACTTCTTCTTGATCCCATCAAAGGTTGATTTATTTTAGTAACGTTTAAGATAGACATTGAAAATAAGGAACCAATGGAGAGTTTCGTCACTTTCGTGGGAATGTCTGAAAAAAAAAAGATAGAAAAAGCTGTTACCAATTTCTAATTACATACAAAAGAAATGTTATCAATATAAAATTTTAATTCCAGAATTTATCCTATTTTTTTTATACAAAAAGGGTCCAAAGGGTCGAAATATATATCATATTTCTCTATATATGATTTCGATCAATATCTATATAATATATAATTAGAATTTTCAATTTATGATCTTGAACCCAATTATAATCACCTAATAATGATTTTGTATATATCATTCAATAAAATAAGTTTTTATAAGTTTATTTTTTTATAGAAATTGCTTTCATAAACAACTTCAACTAAAATATTAAAACAAAATTCAAGTTAATTGTGAGTGAAGAGATAAAATGAAATCCACTAAAAATAGGTTAAAAACTTTTTTCAAAGGCAAAACATTTTTTTTCAGACCATCATATTGATATTAAATAATTTTCACTAAATATAATAATTAATCTCTGTTGGCATAACTTTATTAAAGAATAGTGTATCAATTGTTGTTAGTGACAAAACATATTAAACATAAACAATTAAAGTAAATTTAAGTTAAAAACTCAAGTTGACTTCTACAATTGAATTAAAATTAGTGAGTATTTTTAAATCTTATGCTGCAAAGGAAAGATCCACTGAAAGAAAGTTAAGAGTATAAATTGATTTGAGAAACAAATTTAAAGCACACATGATAAAGTCAAGATTCAAGGAAATTAGATGCTATAAAAGACAATCCTTAATTATGATCATAAATTAATAAAAACCACTGAAGATAAGGACAGATGCAGAGACTTACGAAGGCAAATCCATCGGTTTTGTATGTTGGTCCAACAATCTGATACTTTTTGCAGCCATATTTCATGAGAAAGAGGTTAGTAAAGACATTTTCATCAAAAACAGCAGCAACTCTGCTTCCAAGAGACAGGGCATGTTCATAGGCCTCAGGGCCTTGATAACCCTTTAACTTAGAGTCATTGAATCCTAGCTTTTTCTATTAGTAACCCTTTCACAAAGGAATCCTGAGGATATCCCACAAAGTATTTGTTTGTTTTTATCTCTTCTGCGTCCACAAAAACAGGCTGCAGTTTCTGTATCGTGAGAATTGAAGCTAAACTTACAGTGTAACTTTGTGTTATGATGAGTACCACAAAGAACCATATAATCAGCACAAATCGTGACCAATTGTTCTCTACCCTCTCCCCTGCCAACAAAGGTTTCAAGTTAAAAAGTCGAACTTAAAAACAGAGGGTTTTTTTTTTTTTTTTCATGAAGAAATTTAGAAGGCATATTACTAATGCTTTCTTGAATATTTGCAAGTAAGAAGGAATCAAACTATCATGATTGACCGAGAGTCATGATAATTTGGTTCTTTGGAGTGCCCCTGAACTCTAAGTTTGAGTAGTGTTCAAAAAAACAAACGATGAAACCAATGAAGATTAAAGCTGCACCAATCATCAACCAAAGGTTCCAACTAAATGGCTTCAGGAAAATCCAAACCCAACATTGTCGCACCTGATTCTGAAAATGGCATTGTAAAATCAACATATTTTGAGGGCTTAGCCACAATTGTCACGTCCCCAACCACAGCATCATACTTCTGCATACAGAAGAATGAAACGCAAAGGAATAAAATAAAAACTTTCCTCATCTTATGGAACAAGAAAATAGGTTGGTCCTGAGATTTTTATGTCCTGAGATTTTTTTTATGTCCTGGACCAACCAAAAAAATTGTATTCTCATAATCATTTAAATTTTGTCTTTCTTATAACTTTTTTTTTTCAAAATCACTAATAATTCGTTTATAATTAAGATTTTTAGAAAAATAATTTCAATAGAAATCAAAACAAAATTATTTAATATTAATATGAACTAAGTAAAAAAGGTTTAATTAGTATTCTGGTCTTTTAATTTATTTTTAGGTTCATTTTGTTACTTTTAATAATAAAAGGTTCAATTAAGTTTTCTAATTTTAAAAAATGATTTAATTTGTTTATTTTTAAAAAAATTGATTAAGTCATTTATTTTTAAAAATTAATTTAATTTGATCATTTTTTTAGTTGCTCCAAAAAATTTGAAAAAGGAGACTGAATATGTTTTATAATGAGATCAGAATTTATTTTAAAAAATAAGAAACCTAATTGGATTATTTTTAATAATTATAGGATCTAATTAAATATTTTAATATTAATAAAATTAAATTAATTATAAATTAAATTAGAGAATTAAAATTATAATTAAACTTCAAAAAATTGTGTGCCTCTAAAAAGGACACTCTAGAAAGTGGCTCACCTGAACCGTACTCATGCCCAAAAAACTTAAGAAACAATAAATAAAGGAAGCTTTGAAAAAGAGAAAACTTAAGCAACAATGGTTACGCTTTAGCAAGGCTCGCATTCTCTCTCGCGATCGTTTTCTCGCTCTCTCTCTCTCTCTCTCTCTCTCTCTCTCTTTTTCTCTCCTGATTGATCGCTTCTCTCTCTCTCTCTCTCACGATGATTTGTCCAGGTATGCTCTCTCGCTCTCTCATCTATGTGATCAAGGTTTTTCTTCCTGATTTGTTTGCTTGTGTTTCAATTTTATTGTTTGATTTCATTAATTAATTTGCATTTCATCTCTATTGTTTATGATTTTTTTGTTGTATTTTCACGAAACATCGTTGGATTTGCATGTGTTTGTTTGATTTTATTGTTGATTATGAATGCAATCAGTATTTAGTTTGTAATCTTCTCGTTTGCATGATTGTTTGGAACCAGCCACTGGTGAGTCTGATTGCTTATTTGTTCTGCTTTTTTCATCTTTCACTTTGCATCTGAACCAATCAATGGTGTAAAAAGCATTCTGTTTTCACTTTATAGCATATATCAGATAGCTATTTAACACCTGTTTTGAACAACAAAGCTTGTTTGTTTACATATTAATCATAGGGTTTCTAGGTTCCGTTTTCTACTCTGTTTGATTTCGTTGTCTTTGTACATGCAATTCATTCTTGTGTTTGAGACTGTGAGGTTGAAGGTGCATTTTAAAGACATATTTGGGAACTGATTTCGTTGATTGATCGAGGTTACATGAACAATTCGTTGATAATATATACAATAGAGATTGTGCAGCATGGTGCCTACAATTGTGGAGAAAATTCAAGCAGTTTCATGAACTTGGAATCACATTTATAGGGTGTCTTTATCCCTTGTTGCTTTTTTTTGTTTTGAGAAATGTATCAATGCACCAAGGCAACATTTAATCCTTCATTGAGCACCTAAACCAGCCAAATGATGATGTGAAGTGTAGATTCTGCATGGTTATGCAGAATTCTTACAAGTTGCTCAATTAATAAGCCCATTGGAAGCCATCATTGATCAATTTATGTGCTTTGGGCGTATGAATTGTTACTAACCTGTTCGCTGATGCTTAGGGGTAGAAACAAATAGAACATAGTCATGCTAGAGATGACTCAAATGTTCTACTTTACAACATTTTTTTTCTTGTGTTTAATTAGAAGTACTTAGACATATCACCATAATAATGTGTAATTGGAAATTGAATTTGATTTTGATTATTATTACAAATAAAAATGTTTACCTTTTAGCATTTTGCAAGTTAGGTATGTGAGATTTTGGAATTCTGGTTAGGCTAGAAGTGGATCCAATTGAATCTCAAGGAGGGATTTGATTTTTTTTGGGTGACTAATAGCAAAATATATAACTGAGTATAGTTACTTACACATGCACTTGCTAAAAGGCTTACAAGAAAATTTAATGATTGAATCACCATTGAGATCTTGTGTTTTGGCTCAGTAGTTTATTGACTTTATTGATTTAGAGCTTGTTCAATCTTACTTGGCCGAAAAAAAGAATTTACCTTTTGATTTTGGAGTCATATAACTCATTATGTTGATCACATTAATAATAATACACCATTCACCTCTGCATGGATTGAATCTCTTAGATACTGACCACTTCCGTTTCGTCCTAAGTTTTGTTTGTTTGGTATTCTTTGCCTCCTACTTTTGTTAGTTTGCACCATTTTTAGAAATATGGTTGTACCATCAGTTGCAACTCTTCCTTAATCCCAATGATTTACTCTTAAGTGCCAAACAAGCCATCCTTTATACATTTTCTATTACTATTTCCAGTTCCAGAGACTTTGACATAAATCTGATCTCTCTTTTTATTTGAACAAAATCAGAATACATCTCTAATTCACTGGTTTAGTATTTTTATTTTTTATTCATAAATTGATGAGTAATCCAAGCCTTCATTTACTCTTTTGCTGATTTAAATATTTATTATACATAATATTGATCAATGCTTGTACTACTGCCTAGGACCATACATAGGATGAAGACATCCAGTCCAATCTGAAACTGCCAGGCCAAAGATTATTCGAACCTACGCTGCATAAGTCACTGGGCCAATGGGAATAAAATGTGGAGTGTTACTTCCTACATTATATAAATTTCTCCATACATTATATATTAACAGTTGAATACCGAAAATAACCTTATATTTTTCTAATACACTATTTTTATATTTCCTAATACCCTATTACGTTGCTTTTCCTTTCGTGAGCAGCTGTGCGTTTTCTTATTCTTCGTTGACAGGCTGACGGTGGTGGTGGCATTGGTGGTGCGAGTTGCAGGCGATAGCTTGTTGTTCGAGTTGCAGGTGTTGGCAGCGCCTGTGGTGGCTGCTGGTGTGTCAAGGTGAGTGCTGGTGTCTGAATGTCGTGGCTGCTGGGATGGGGTGGGGCACCATACGGATTGATCCGTATGGATGTTACGGATTATACAATCCGTATGGCTTTTACGGATTGTATAATCAGTTTTTTCTTCAATGTCTTCATCCATATTAATTTCTTCAGACATAATATAGTCATACATCTACTCATCGTCATCCATCTTCAAAAATAAAATAAAATTTATACGCATAAATTTACAATTAAAAATCCAGTTTTCAAAAATATAACATTCAAAATAATCAAAATAAATCATAACATACCTAAGTATCCAATTTATCCATACTAAATCTTTCCCGAATTTTAGAAGGGATACACAACTTTTTAAAATTCATTTAAAACCATTATAAACCTTTTTAAATTTTATTTCAAAAATTTATTTAAAAATACACCTGTCATATAAACTATATGGATCAGTTGATCTGTATAAACCATATGGATTAGAATCAAAAAACGGTCATTACCTTGTTGCGGCCACGACGAAGCACCAACCTCGACCAGCAACCCCCAGCCACCACCAGCTCGACTCCGTCGAAGGCAAACACTAATTTTCACTATCACCAGCCACAAATGCACAACAAATAACTCTACAACACCGAAATAAATCATAACAGCTAAACAACATTGAGTTAAAACCTGCTGGAGTTAAAAGCTGTTTTGAGGGGTATTTTTGCCATTTTTAACTTTATATAATGTATGAAGAAAAATGTATAGTGTATGAAGTAACAATGTGTTGCCCTCTTATCATTATCTAGGGTTGTTTAGTTATGGAGAGAATATGAGAGTTGTACAACTAATGATTTATGCGTTCAAAGTTTCAATTTATAGTTGTCCTTGTAAAAATATTGAATAGCTAGAAATCATATGCTTTGCTAAAATTATAAGTTGTTATCTCACTTATTTTTATGTACTTCTTTTACCTTTTTTTTACGATTTTATTTACTGAATTTATTTTCTCATGATTTGATTTGTATCATGAATATTTATAAATTAATAAATGAAGATTCTTATATGGTGGTGCTTGTAAATTCTCTATATCTATGTTTTTGAATTATTATTAAAATTATTTTGAATTATGATATATTTAAAAATTAGTTAATATTTATTTTCAATTAAGTTCAATATTGAAATTTTAATATTTTAATATTTAAAAACAATATTTTACATAGAGAGGAAATTGAATTACTTTATGCAAACAAGTAAATTGAAATACAAAGAATTTGAAATGTTTTATCCAAACAAATTATTTGTAAAATGAAGGGAATTTAATTACAAGTAATTCAAATGCTATGTATTTTAATTTCCTTAAATTGCTAGAATTCTACATCCAAACACATGGTCAAGGTTTCAAAGAACACATCAGAGGAGGAGCTGAGGAATTTCTTGAATTCATTGGCATTGTTTGTTGTTGGGATTCCAATCCTCAAATTTGTTAGTAGCTCTGTTGTGTTACCTGGCTATTTTGGTTACTCTAATTTAGAAAACCTATCTTTGCCTTCCAAATTCCAATACTCCTCCCTATTTGTTTCACAACATTGAACACTTCAAGAATTGATTGCTCTAGTTGTCCTTTAACCAAATGGAAATTACCAGAGAGGCTATGGAATTGGGTAGCCATGATTGTATTGTGAAAGGTGATAGTAGTGACATTTTTTTATGTCTAGGAGAGAGTATTTCGCTAATGTCCAAACAGAATCATAAGCCCACAATCCAAAGATGGTTACATTGGTTCTATATCTTGGATTTTGCTACATACATTATATATATTTCTAATACATTATATGTGAGCAGTTTTTTTTTTTTTTTTTACGGATTGCCCAATTTGTGTGTGTTTTTTTTTATTGATTGGACAATCCATAATTTTTTTTTCTCTTACGGACTGGGGATGTTTTTTTTACAGATTGTCCAATCCGTATGTTTGAACCTACAACCTTCACGTTATTAACGTGATGCTCAAACTAACTAAGCTAATAGGCCAATTATGTTAAAAAAATAATTAATGTTGATACATATAACACCAACTTTTTTAATTTATATTTAATACACACATAATTTTACATAATAAATTTTGTAATAATTAATTTTTTTACATATAATTTTGATCTAATTTTACATAAAAAAAACTTTAAATTATTAGATCAAAATTAATTGTTACAAAATTCAAATTAATTTTAAATTATTTCATAAAATATATTTTAACTTATGAAGAAAACACATATGGAATGGGCAATCCATAAAAAAAACATTATTGATCCATAACTTTCAAATCACGAAGGATATTTTCGTTCATACACTATTCACATATAGTGTATGTAGCAAAACCCCCATATATTTCTTTGAAGTTGTCGCTCGGCCTAACTCTTAACACACCTTGCTTGGTCCCCATGCATTTGGATTTTTCTTCCCGTACCCAACAAATCTCAAATACTCCATTCTTTTTTCTTTAACTTCAAGATTGTCCATTTGTACTTCTTCTTCCTTCTTCCCGTTTTCAACTTTTTCTTACTTCGTTGAGCTCTTCCTTCTATTGACTCGTGATGGTTTGTTAGTTGCATTGTGGCGGGGGTTTGTTACCTGTATTTACTTTGTCGTCGTCATCATCAGTGTTGCAGTAAGTTTTTTTACATCTGTAAAATACTGATATGTATGAGTTATATGGATTGTCAATCCGTATGGACCATACGGATCGTCAATCTGTATAACCATTTACTTCTTTTAAAAAATTATAAGCTATTTTTAAAAAAATAGTTAAATAACAAAAATAGGTCATATTGTAGAAAAAATGTTATTTATTAATATATTTGTATAAATATTATTACATTAATAACATTAAATATTTATATCAATAGTTCTTTCAAGTCTAGAAAATTTCAAAATAAATTTTTACATTGATTTTTAAATATATAATAGTATTAAAACATTTATTTATAATATATTTAAAATAATAATCAAATATGGAAATTAAAATATAAATCATTATATATATATATAATATGCTTATCCATTTCAATGTAATATATTACTATATTAGTATATATTTGAATAGTTATTTTTAGATTTTTTTAGTAATAAAAAAAACCAAATTGTATGTATACACGAAAAGATTCCATGTACCAAAAAAATAATAAAATTGTGTCATACTATATGTCTTTCTTTGAGTGTCTTTGCGCTAGTTGTTACTATGAAATAGTGGAATGCTTGTTTCTTTGGGATGTTGTTGTTTTCTGTTGATTCAATCAAAAGGAAAACAAATCATGGTCTTAGAAAGGAGTTTTAGACCTTTATAAGGTTATTATGTTAATGATGAGTGACCCAACTAATATTTAATCGTATGATTCCAAGGTTTTGATTCCATTCTTGTTGATGGTCCTTTGTTGGTAGGTCATGGTGAAAGGTATCATTGTAAACCTTATATAGGGTTATTACTTATTACATGTTTTGTCTTTACATAAAGCGGCATCAAACTTCTTCCACTAGAAAAAGAAATCAATTTAAACAATAAGCAAGATCTTGAATTAATAAGTTTTATCTTCAATATATATCCAATTCAAATTTTGTTATATAGTAGAAAAACATAATTAACATATAAAATTATAAGAGCAAAATTAACTTTCATGCTTAACTTTTTTTTATTGTTAGGGATTGATACCCAAAGAAGATTGCCTTGTTGGAGAAGTGTGCTTTGGCATCGAGCTAGAGGAATGTTTCTTCTTTAAGCAATGGTTTGTTACCATAGAAAATGAAACAAAGTGATAGAATGAAAAATACAACTAAGATTACAATTAGATCCAAGAAAAATCAACAAAAAAATACAATTAATTCTCACAAAATCAACAAAAAAAATTTAAGATCATTCTTATTGAGGTTCTGTCAACAACATGCTAATATGAAACTATGCACAATTTGTTCATACAACATTTTGTGCTAGATTAGTGGGGTTATTCAACATTGTTTTATATGGTTTGTCCTTGTAAAAGCCATGTTGTACCAAATTAATTAAGGAGTGAGTATTAGTGTGGGAGAGGAAGTGCAAAGAGTACTTCAGAATACTCCTTGTGTAATCAAGTTGATTATAGCACCAAAAAAAAATCAAATAAAAATAAAATAATTAGATGGCCAATGTTAAAAGAATTTGATACCACATTTAAGTAAAGCTTCTAATGCCGAAATGGTGGGTTGCTAGATGATATTGATTTTGGAAGAAGCTAGAAACTATCATTTTACATTTTTTTTCTTGGATGATAAATATATGTTTAATTTGTTACACTTTTATTAGTTGGTTTTTTTATAGTCAAAAACCAAAATTTATAATCTAACTTATTGACATTAATTCCCTATAATCATAGTTGTGAAACTAGGTCTAGTCATTCACCCGATCGAGATAGTGGACCAGTGGTCCAACCAGTAGGCCAGTAATTAGCCTGATTTGACCCGATATATTAAGAATTTAAAATTATATATATATATATATCTATTACATATAAATATATAACTAACATTAGTTGAGTAAAAAAAGTTCATCCACACTCCAAAATGCAAATTAAAAAACAAAATCGATCGGATCGAACCGGTCCAACCAAGATCCGGTGATCGACCTGGCCGAATTTGACTGGGTCAACTGCTTAATCGGTACTGACCTGATTAGGTCACCGGGTCCCGATCCGACCGGCCAGTTTAGATCGGATTTGATAACAATGCTGGTAACTATATATATACACACATATAATCTATCACTTCATTCACATACAAGCTTGTACTATAATCAGAATATTTTAAAATAATTATTCATTTTAAAATGAACAGGGTTAACTTACAATTTAATACAAAGAAAAATAGGTATCAAATATCAATCATCATCCAGCGATCCAACACAAAATCCAATTACTGATATGCATAAACTTGGATGGTCCCACACCATAATAAATATAATCCAATACATTATGGTTTTATGAAGATAGTTTCACTCCTGAAAAACCAGATAATACAACATTAACATCAGCAAACCACAACAATAAAATATCTTTTGCTTGTCAAAAACATAAAATAAAAAAACATCAACAGACTACATACAACAGGTTTATTTGTACCAATTACAAATGTTATAGAGGAAATTTCTAGTGTTGGGTTCAGATGATTCAATAGAAACCATCCCACTGGTGAAGAAAGAAAAGTGACAACTTGATTGAAATTGTCACCAAATATTGCGTGTCCAGCACCTCAGCAACCACCTATATCAACATTTCCAAATCAATTTTATCAATAAGAATTGTGCAACATTGTATTAATTCAAAACAAATTCCAGATTCTAGCATAGATAACAATCAATATTATCTACCATTTGAGTTTGAAACCAAAACATTTGATGGAATTTCTAATTTTTTCATCAAAAAAGAAAATAAGATAAGAAAGATGGATTCCATCATTTTACTTCCTTAACATTAATTTGTCTCACTAATCCATCACACCAATTACACCACTCCGTATCTACTAGTAAACACAAAAGAACTAATATCCTGTGTAAAGCAAGACTAAGTATATGCCATAAACACTAAGTCAGAAATAAAATCAAGAAAAGTCAATCTCTAATCAAACATATTAAAATGTATCCTTTTAACAAATGAAAACAAATTTAAACAAAATATACCACTATACCAACAAGCGTCTAAATTAAGAAACCATGTATGTATCATTTATTGTAATTTCCACACCACTCATATAATTTAGGTGAATGAATCATTTTCATTACAAATAATGATACATGCACCTAAATTACCATGTAGGGTTGAGCTGACAATATAGAGTTATTAATGTTATCAAGGATAGTTTGCAATATTTGAATATCAATCATTTTGTGAACCTAGCGTCTGCTCAAGAATATCATACGCTTTTGGCATTAGTATATAACTCAGAAGGGTTATACATTAAATTATCTTAATTTCCGTTTTACATAATCTTTTTCACATATTATAGGTCTTTTAACTAGGTATTCTTATATGCATACAACAACAATAGGTGTATATTGTATATAGTAGTTTTTTGTTCCATAAACGTTGTCTATATACATGCTGAAAACTTTTTGCCAGAACGAAATTAACTGGTGCAGAGGAGGAGAATAAAGCTGATCTAGGTGGGAGCAGGGATCAGAAAGTTACAACACGGAAAACCCCATCCTTCAAAGGTGATGTAATTAATTTTTCCATTGCAGGGTTTGTTAGTTAATTATAAGTAGTAAAAGGCAAGAAAGAATATCATCAGGAAAGAGCTGAGAATTTGGGATATTGTGCCACATCTTTAACAGATTGAAATCAATCACATGTCTCTGATTTTGTCCTCTTTACATGTCCTCCAACAAAAAATTAATAACAATTTAAAAAGTAATATTTTCTCTTATTTGTTAACTGTTTTAAGTTGAAGGGTTGTTTTTAATTAGAACAGGAAATGCCACATGAAATTGGGACTATGATTTAATATCATCTTTAACTAAGTTAAGAGACAAAAAGGAGGGAGAAAAAAAAATAACATATTAAAGTTTATATATATATATATATATAATCTTAATTACAACCAGAAATTGGTTTCTGAATTATGAAAGAGAGATTCTTACATCCTCAGGGCTCAAAGAACTTATTGGCTATTGTACATTTACTAATTTACATGGTTGATGTGACAAACTATGAGTATCATTAATAATTAAACAAGAAAAGTATTGAGTAAAAAAAGCAATACTTTATAAAATGAAACATACAATTTATAAAGGGGAGCATATAAGAACTTCCAAGTGAAATTGTGAACACTTTGATGAGGCTGTTAAAAGAATTAGCCAATCTGTTAATTAACAACCTCTAGTGAAAATTTTCTACAGATAAGAAACAGGCTCAGAATTGGTTTCAGAGACAATTTTCAAGAAGCATGAGTCATGATTATGATGCAGAAATGGAACATGCCACAGCAGTAGCTGCTGCTGCATTCGCAATTTTTTCACAAGAGGTTTCACAAATTCCACAACAAAAGAAAATGAGGGAGAAAACTTTGCCCAGGGGCAAAAGCAAGATGGATGATCCAAAACCTCCGATTTCTCAGTTTGGTAGCACATCAAGGCAGTTCTCAGGTAATTAAAAACATGAACACAAAACTAATCCAAGGGTTGATATAATGGTGTAAGACCTCGCTTTGTTTATATAAGGAAGAACGATCTAGTTTGCAAAAAAATCTGTGTTCGATATACAAAATTCCCTTTAACCAATAACAATCGCACATCTAAATGAGATTAATTTCTAATCTAAGAAAAAAAAAAGACATGAACACAAAACATCAGTCATAATAATACAATTAAATTACATTTACACCTCATTTTTTTTAGATTACACAAAATCTTCCTATCTTTTCTATCCCTATTTTAATCTTTTTAATTGTTTAAAAAAATTATACAGACACCTATTAACCTCTTTAATTATTTGAAAAACACTAGAGTGTCTTCGATATTGCTGTAAAAGTTAAAAAAACGGGAAAAGTCTATGAAATTTCACAAAAATCCCAAAGAATATCTGTATAATTTACTTTAATAATTTATAGTCTCTTCGACACAATTGACACAATTATGATGAATTGCATCTGCAATGCTTCACATGCAGGATCATTTAAACTCCCAAATGATAAAATTAACAATGCTACAGTGGATCCAAAGAGGCCTGAAAAGACCATGACCACTCCATCAATGAGGAGGAGTTCAAGTTTTGGTGAAAAGGTGAAAAGTAGCACTGATGGTAAAAAACCTGAGATCCAAGCCCCCAAAAGGACTCCAACTTTTGGTGATGAGGACTTGGTCCACACTGGTGAAATAAAACATGAGACCCCACAATTACCAAGAGTTCCTCCACCAGTTCATCAGCAAATGCCTTTAAAGCCACCGCCACCTCCGTTGCCACCATCACCACCGCCACCGATCAGGCAGACTTCAGCAAGACCAGGTGCCAATGAAATAAAAGCAGATGCCTGGGAGAGGGAGGAGCTGGAGAAGATCAAAGAAAGGTATATATACTTATCTTATCACTATTATATGATTGGAAGAATGGAAAAAAATGAAATTGAGAAGAAAAAATTAAATTAAAATAATACATGAAAGTGTGGGATCTATATCAAATTTTTTAAACTTTCTACTCATTTTCTTTTTTTCCTCACAAACCTAGGTTTGGATATTCTTTGGAAAAATCAAACCAAATCAAACTGATTCACTTTTTCAATAAAAACAGTGGAACATAAATAAGTTTAAATCCAAAATCAATTCTAATCAGAATTAGTTTCTTTGAAAATCAAAATTGCAAACATTCACCTCAACACACACTTAAAGTAGTTTGTAAATTTAAGTTCAAAATTGGTTATTTTGCACACCCCCATTTATCGGTTGTTTTGAGTAGCCATTCTAGCAAAGAACCATTCTCAGTCAGGACTTGAATAAGTGCTTTCTGAATTTAAATCACGTGTACCCTCTATATTGTTGTCCCTAATACAAAAATAAGACTTCATTAAAATTAAAATTCAATCACATCATTTTTCATTCATGCATTGCATAATTGTCAGGTACGAGAAGTTGCTGGAAACGATAGATTCATGGGAAAAGAGGAAGAAGGCGAAAGCAATAC
>PYAF01002412.1:216092-234032 GCA_007407185.1 Glycine tomentella | reverse complement strand
AATATCTATATAATATATAGTTAGAATTTTTAATTTATGATCTTGAACCCAATTATAATCACCTAATAATGATTTTGTATATATCATTCAATAAAATAAGTTTTTATAAGTTTTTTTTTTATATAGAAATTGCTTTCATAAACAACTACAACTAAAATATTAAAACAAAATTCAAGTTAATTGTGAGTGAAGAGATAAAATGAAACCCACTAAAAATCAGTTAAAAACTTTTTTCAAAGGCAAAACATTTTTTTTCGGACCATCATATTGATATTAAATAATTTTCACTAAATATAATAATTAATCTTTGTTGGCATAACTTGATTAAAGAATAGTGTATCAATTGTTGTTAGTGACAAAACATATTAAACATAAACAGTTAAAGTAAAATTAAGTTTAAAACTCAAGTTGAATTCTACAATTGAAGTAAAATTAGTGAGTATTTTAAATCATATGCTGCAAAGGAAAGATCCACTGAAAGAAAGTTAAGAGTGTAAATTGATTTGAGAAACAAATTTAAAGCCCACATGATAAAGTCAAGATTCAAGGAAATTAGATGCTATAAAAGACAATCCATAATTATGATCATAAATTAATAAAAACCACTGAAGATAAGGACAGATGCAGAGACTTAGAAGGCAAATCCATCGGTTTTGTATGTTGGTCCAACAATCTGATACTTTTGCAGCCATATTTCATGAGAAAGAGGTTAATAAAGACATTTTCATCAAAAACAGCAGCAACTCCTCCACTGTTGCTTCCAAGAGACAGGGCATGTTCATAGGCCTCAGGGCCTTGATAACCCTTTAACTTAGAGTCATTGAATCCTAGCTTTTTCTATTAGTAACCCTTTCACAATGGAATCCTGAGGATATCCCACAAATTGTTTGCTTTTATCTCTTCTGCATCCACAAACACAGGCTGCAGTTTCTGTACCGTGAGAATTGAAGCTAAACTTGCAGTGTAACTTTGTGTTATGATGAGTACCACAAAGAACCATACAATCAGCACAAATCGTGACCAATTGTTCTCTACCGTCTCCCCTGCCAACAAAGGTTTTAAGTTAAAAAAGTCGAACTTAAGAACAGAGGTTTTTTTTTCTTTTCTTTTTTTCATGAAGAAATTTAGAAGGCATATTACTAATGCTTTCTTGAATATTTGCAAGTAAGAAGGCATCAAACTATCATGATTGACCGAGAGTCATGATAATTTGGTTCTTTGGAGTGACCCTGAACTCTAAGTTTGAGTGGTGTTCAAAAAACCAAACGATGAAACCAATGAAGATTAAAGCTGCACCAATCGTCAACCAAAGGTCCCAACTAAATGGCTTCAGGAAAATCCAAATGCTTTGTTTCTCATTATGCTTTGCCAAAACCAACATTGTCACACCTGATTCTGAAAATGGCATTGTAAAATCAACATATTTTGAGGGCTTAGCCACAATTGTCACGTCCCCAACCACAGCATCAAGCATCATACTGCTGCATACAGAAGAATGAAGCGCTAAGGAATAAAATTAAAACTTTCCTCATCTTATGGAACAAGACAATAGGTTGGTCCTGAGAATTTTTTATGTCCTGGACCAACCAAAAAAATTGTATTCTCATAATCATTTAAATTTTGTCTTTCTTATAACTTTTTTTTCAAAATCACTAATAATTCGTTTATAATTAAGATTGTTAGAAAAATAATTTCAATAGAAATCAAAACAAAATTATTTAATATTAATATGAACTAAGTAAAAAGGTTTAATTACTATTCTGGTCTTTTAATTTATTTTTAGGTCCATTTTGTTAAAGGTTCAATTAAGTTTTCTAATTTTAAAAAATGATTTAATTTGTTTATTTTTTAAAAAATTGATTAAGTCATTTATTTTTAAAAATTAATTTAATTTGATAATTTTTTTCAGTTGCTCCAAAAAATTTGAAAAAGGAGACTAAATTTGTTTTATAATGAGATCAGAATTTATTTTAAAAAAATAAGAAATCTAATTGAATTATTTTTAATAATTATAGGATCTAATTAAGTATTTTAATATTAAGAAAATTAAATTAATTATAGATTAAATTAGAGAATCAAAACTATAATTAAACTTTAAAAAATTGTGTGCCTCTAAAAAGGACACTCTAGAAAGTGGCTCACCTGAACCGTACTCATGCCCAAAAAACTTAAGAAACAATAAATAAAGGAAGCTTTGAAAAAGAGAAAACTTACATTTTCCTTAATTTGCATAAGAAGTTCGTCGTAGGTACCAGCACTCTGTCGCAGTCCTGTCTCGACACTCACAGGTTGCAACGATGGTTACGCTTTAGCAAGCCTCGCATTCTCTCTCGCGATCGTTTTCTCGCTCTCTCTCTCTTTTTCTCTCCTGATTGATCGCTTCTCTCTCTCTCTCTCTCACGGTGATTTGTCCAGGTATGCTCTCTCGCTCTCTCATCTATGTGATCAAGGTTTTTCTTGCATGTGTTTGTTTGATTTTATTGTTGATTATGAATGCAATCAGTATTTAGTTTGTAATCTTCTCGTTTGCATGATTGTTTGGAACCAGCCAGTGGTGAGTCTGATTGCTTATTTGTTCTGCTTTTTTCTTCTTTCACTTTGCATCTGAACCAATCAATGGTGTAAAAAGCATTCTGTTTTCACTTTATAGCATATATCAGATAGCTATTTAACACCTGTTTTGAACAACAAAGCTTGTTTGTTTGCATATTAATCATAGGGTTTCTAGGTTCCGTTTTCTACTCTGTTTGATTTCGTTGTCTTGGTACATGCAATTCATTCTTGTGTTTGAGACTGTGAGGTTGAAGGTGCATTTTAAAGAAATATTTGGGAACTGATTTCGTTGATTGATCGAGGTTACATGAACAATTCGTTGATAATATATACAATAGAGATTGTGCAGCATGGTGCCTACAATTGTGGAGAAAATTCAAGCAGTTTCATGAACTTGGAATCACATTTATAGGGTGTCTTTATCCCTTGTTGCTTTTTTTTTTGTTTTGAGAAATGTATCAATGCACCAAGGCAACATTTAATCCTTCATTGAGCACCTAAACCAGCCAAATGATGATGTGAAGTGTAGATTCTGCATGGTTATGCAGAATTCTTACAAGTTGCTCCATTAATAAGCCCATTGGAAGCCATCACTGATCAATTTATGTGCTTTGGGCGTATGAATTGTTACTAACTTGTTCGCTGATGCTTAGGGGTAGAAACAAATAGAACATAGTCATGCTAGAGATGACTCAAATGTTCTACTTTACAACATTTTTTTTCTTCTGTTTAATTAGAAGTACTTAGACATATCACCATAATAATGTGTAATTGGAAATTGATTTTGATTTTGATTATTATTACAAATAAAAATGTTGGGAAAAATTTACCTTTTAGCATTTTGCGAGTTAGGTATGTGAGATTTTGGAATTCTGGTTAGGCTAGAAGTGGATCCAATTGAATCTCAAGGAGGGATTTGATTTTTTTTGCGTGACTGATAGCAAAATATATAACTGAGTATAGTTAGTTACAGATGCACTTGCTAAAAGGCTTACAAGAAAATTTAATGATTGAATCACCATTGAGATCTCGTGTTTTGGCTCAGTAGTTTATTGACTTTATTGATTTAGAGCTTGTTCAATCATACTTGGCCCAAAAAAAGAATTTACCTTTTGATTTTGGAGTCATATGACTCATTATGTTTATCATATTAATAATAATACACCATTCACCTCTACATGGATTGAATCTCTAAGATACTGACCACTTCCGTTTCGTCCTAAGTTTTGTTTGTTTGGTATTCTTTGCCTCCTACTTTTGTTAGTTTGCACCATTTTTAGAAATATGGTTGTACCATCAGTTGCAACTCTTCCTTAATCCCAATGATTTACTCTCAAGTGCCAAACAAGCCATCCTTTATACATTTTCTATTACTACTTCCAGTTCCAGAGACTTTGACATAAATCTGATCTCTCTTTTTATTTGAACAAAATCAGAATACATCTCTAATTCACTGGTTTAGTATTTTTATTTTTTATTCGTAAATTGATGAGTAATCCAAGCCTTCATTCATTTACTCTTGTGCTGATATAAATATTTATTATACATAATATTGATCAATGCTTGTACTACTGCCTAGTACCATACATAGGATTAAGACATCCAGTCCAATCTGAAACTGTCAGGCCAAAGATTATTCGGACCTACGCTGCATAAGTCACTGGGCCAATGGGAATAAAATGTGTTGCCCTCTTATCATTATCTAGGTTGTTTAGTTATGTGGAGAGAATATGAGAGTTGTACAACTAATGATTTATGCGTTCAAAGTTTCAATTTATAGTTGTCCTTGTAAAAATATTGAATAGTTAGAAATCATATGCTTTGCTAAAATTATAAGTTGTTATCTCACTTATTTGTATGTACTTCTTTTACCTTTTCTTCACGATTTTATTTACTGAATTTATTTTCTCATGATTTGATTTGTATCATGAATATTTTATAAATTTATAAATGAAGATTCTTATATGGTGGTGCTTGTAAATTCTCTATATCTATGTTTTTGAATTATTATTAAAATTATTTTGAATTATGATATATTTAAAAATTAGTTAATATTTATCCAAACAAATTATTTGTAAAATGAAGGGAATTTAATTACAAGTAATTCAAATGCTATGTATTTTAATTTCCTTAAATTGCTAGAATTCTCCATCCAAACACATGGTTAAGGTTTCAAAGAACACATCAAAGGAGGATATGAGGAATTTCTTGAATTCATTGACATTGTTTGTTGTTGGGATTCCAATCCTCAACTTTGTTAGTAGCTTGTTAAAATATATTTTACGAAACAATTTAAAATAATGACATATTATGTTAAAAAATAATTAATGTTGATACATATAACACCAACTTTTTTAATGTATATTTAATATACAAATAATTTTACATAATAAATTTTGTAATAATTAATTTTTTTACATATAATTTTGATCTAATTTTACATTAATTTTTTTTAATTATTAGATCAAAATTAATTGTTACAAAATTTATTATGTAAAATTATATGTGTATTAAATATACATTAAAAAAGTTGGTGTTATATGTATCAATATTAATTATTTTTTAACATAATTGGCATATTAGCTTAGTTCACGTTAATAACGTGAAGGTCTCATACTTGCTTGCGCCATTATTTTAAATTATTTTGTAAAATATATTTTAACTTATGAAAAAAACACATACGGATTGGGCAATCCAAAAAAAACACTATTGATTGGACAATCCGTGAAAAAAACTTATATTTGTAAGTTCCATAACCTTCAAATCACGAAGGGTATTTTCGTTCGCATACTGTTCACATATAGTGTATTAGAAATATATATAGTTTATGTAGCAAAACCCCCGTATATTTCTTTGAAGTTGTCTAGCCTTTTAGTGTGTTCTGGGCTCAGCCTAACTCCTAACACACCTTGCATGGTCCCCATGCATTTGGGTTTTTCTTCCTGTACCTAACAAATCTCAAATACTCCATTCTCTTTTTCTTTAATTTCAAGATTGTCCTTTTGTACTTCTTCTTACTTCTTTCCGTTTTCAACTTTTTCTTACTTCGTTGAGCTCCTCCTTCTATTGGCTCGTGATGGTTTGTTAGCTGCATTGTAGCGGGGGATTGTTACCTGTATTGACTTTGTTGTCGTCATCATCAGTGTTGCAATAAGTTTTTTACATCTATAAAATATTGATATGTATGAGCCATATGGATGTATAACCATTTACTTCTTTTAAAAAATTATAAGCTATTTTTTAAAAAAATTAGTTAAATAACAAAAATAGGTCATATTGTAGAAAAAGTGTTATTTATTAATATATTTGTATAAATATTATTACATTAATAACATTAAATATTTATATAAATAGTTCTTTCAAGTCTAGAAAATTTCAAAATAAATTTTTCCACTGATTTTTAAATATATAATAGTATTAAAACATTTGTTTATAATATATTTAAAATAATAATCAAATATGAAAATTAAGATATAAATCATTATATATATATATATATATATAAAATAAATGGTGGGTTGCTAGATGATATTGATTTTGAAAGGAGCTACAAACTATCATTTTACATTTTTTTTTCTTGGATCATGAATATATGTTTAATTTGTTACACTTCTATTAGTTGGTTTTTTTTTATAGTCAAAAACCAAAATTTATAATCTAACTTATTGGCATTAATTCCCCATAATCATAGTTGTGAAACTAGGTCTAGTCATTCACCCGATCGAGATAGTGGACGAGTGGTTCAACCAGTAGGCCAGTAATTAGCCTGATTTGACCCGATATATTAAGAATTTAAAATTATATATGTATCTATTATATATAAATATATAACTAACATTAGTTGGGTAAAAAAAGTTCATCCATACTCCAAAATGCAAATTAAAAAACAAAATCGACCGGATCGAACCAGTCCAACCAAGATCCGGTGATCGACCTGGTCGAATTTGACCGGGTCAACTACTTAATCGGTACTGACCTGATTAGGTCACCGGGTCCCGATCCGATCGGCCAGTCCAAATCGGATTTGATAACAATGCCTGTAACTATATATATACACACACATAATCTATCGCTTCATTCACGTACAAGCTTGCACTATAATCAGAACATTTTAAAATAATTATTCATTTTAAAATGAACAGGGTTAACTTACAATTTAATACAAAGAAAAATAGGTATCAAATATCAATCGTCATCCAGCGATCCAACACAAAATCCAATTACTGATATGCATAAACTTGGATGGTCCCACACCATAATAAATATAATCCAATACATTATGGTTTTACAAAGATAGTTTCACACCTGAAAAACCAGATAATAGAACATTAACATCAACAAACCACAACAATAAAATATCTTTTGCTTGTCAAAAACATAAAATAAAAAAAACATCAACAGACTACATACAACAGGTTTATTTGTACCAATTACAAATGCTATAGAGGAAATTTCTAGTGTTGGGTTCAGATGATTCAATAGAAACCATCCCATTGGTGAAAGAAAAGTGACAACTTGATTGAAATGGTCACCAAATATTGCGTGCCCAGCACCTCAGCAACCATCTGTATCAACATTTCCAAATCAATTTTATCAATAAGAATTGTGCAACATTGTATTAATTCAAAACAAATTCCAGATTCTAGCATAGATAACAATCAATATTATCTACCATTTGAGTTTGTAAACAAAACATTTGATGGAATTTCTAATTTTTTCATCAAAAAAGAAAATAAGATAAGAAAGATGGATTCCATCATTTTACTTTCTTAACATTAATTTGTCTCACAAATCCATCACACCAATTACACCACTCCGTATCTACTAGTAAACACAAAAGAACGAATATCCTATGTAAAGCAAGACTAAGTATATGCCATAAACACTAAGTCAGAAATAAAATCAAGAAAATACAATCTCTAATCAAACATATTAAAATGTATCCTTTTAACAAATGAAAACAAATTTTAAAAAAATATACCACTATACCAACAAGCGTTTAAATTAAGAAACCATGTATGTATCATTTATTGTAATTTCCGCACCACTCATATAATTTAGGTGAATGAATCATTTTCATTACAAATAATGATACATGCACCTAAATTACCATGTAGGGTTGAGCTGACAATATAGAGTTATTAATGTTATCAAGGCTAGTTTGCAGTATTTGAATATCAATCATTTTGTGAACCTAGTGTCTGATCAAGAATATCATACGCTTTTGGCATTAGTATATAACTCAGAAGGGTTATACATTAAATTATCATCTTAATTTCTGTTTTACATAATCTTTTTCACGTATTAGAGGTCTTTTAACTAGGTATTCTTATATGCATACAACAACAATAGGTGTATATTGTATATAGTAGTTTTTTGTTCCATAAACGTTGTCTATATACATGCTGAAAACTTTTTGCCAGAACGAAATTAACTGGTGCAGAGGAGGAGAATAAAGCTGATCTAGGTGGGAGCAGGGATCAGAAAGTTACAACACGGAAAACCCCATCCTTCAAAGGTGATGTAATTAATTTTTCCATTGCAGGGTTTGTTAGTTAATAATTATAAGTAGTAAAAGGCAAGAAAGAATATCATCAGGAAAGAGCTGAGAATTTGGGATGTTGTGCCACATCTTTAACAGATTGAAATCAATCACATGTCTCTGATTTTGTCCTCTTTACATGTCTTCCAACAAAAAATTAATAACAATTTAAAAAGTAATATTCTCTCTTATTTGTTAACTGTTTTAAGTTGAAGGGTTGTTTTTAATTAGAACAGGAAATGCCACATGAAATTGGGACTAGGTGATTTAATACCATCTTTAACTAAGTTAAGAGACAAAAAGGAGGGAGAAAAAAAATAACATATTAAAGTTTATATATATATATATATATATAATCTTAATTACAACCAGAAATTGGTTTCTGGATTATGAAAGAGAGATTCTTACATCCTCAGGGCTCAAAGAACTTATTGGCTATTGTACATTTACTAATTTACATGGTTGATGTGACAAACTATGAGTATCATTAATAATTAAACAAGGAAAGTATTGAGTAAAAAAAGCAATACTTTATAAAATGAAACATACAATTTATAAAGGGGAGCATATAAGAACTTCCAAGTGAAATTGTGAACACTTTGATGAGGCCGTTAAAAGAATTAGCCAATCTGTTAATTAACAACCTCTAGTAAAAATTTTCTACAGATAAGAAAAAGGCTCAGAATTGGTTTCAGAGACAATTTTCAAGAAGCATGAGTCATGATTATGATGCAGAAATGGAGCATGCCACAGCAGTAGCTGCTGCTGCATTCGCAATTTTTTTCACAAGAGGTTTCACAAATTCCACAACAAAAGAAAATGAGGGAGAAAACTTTGCCCAGGGGCAAAAGCAAGATGGATGATCCAAAACCTCCGATTTCTCAGTTTGGTAGCACATCAAGGCAGTTCTCAGGTAATTAAAAACATGAACACAAAACTAATCCAAGGGTTGATATAATGGTGTAAGACCTCGCTTTGTTTATATAAGGAAGAACGATCTAGTTTGCAGAAAAATCCGTGTTCAATATGCAAAATTCCCTTAAACCAATGACAATCACATATCTAAATGAGATTAATTTCTAATCTAAGAAAAAAAAAAAAAAAGACATGAACACAAAACATCAGTCATAATAATACAAGTAAATTACATTTACACCTCATTTTTTTAGATTACACAAAATCTTCCTATCTTTTCTATTCCTATTTTAATCTTTTTAATTGTTTAAAAAAATTATGTAGACACCTATTAACCTCTTTAATTATTTGAAAAACACTACAGTGTCTTCGATATTACTGTAAAAGTTAAAAAAGGGGGAAAATTCTATGAAATTTCACAAAAATCCCAAGGAATATCAGTATAATTTACTCTAATAATTTATAGTCTCTTCGACACAATTGACACAATTATGATGAATTGCATCTGCAATGCTTCACATGCAGGATCATTTAAACTCCCAAATGATAAAATTAAAAATGCTACAGTGGATCCAAAGAGGCCTGAAAAGACCATGACCCCACCATCAATGAGGAGGAGTTCAAGTTTTGGTGAAAAGGTGAAAAGTTGCACTGATGGTAAAAAACATGAGATCCAAGCCCCCCAAAAGACTCCAACTTTTGGTGATGAGGACTTGGTCCACACTGGTGAAATAAAACCTGAGACCACACAATTACCAAGAGTTCCTCTGCCAGTTTATCAGCAAATGCCTTTAAAGCCGCCACCACCTCCATTGCCACCATCACCACCGCCACCGATCAGGCAGACTTCAGCAAGACCAGGTGCCAATGAAACAAAAGCAGATGCCTGGGAGAGGGAGGAGCTGGAGAAGATCAAAGCAAGGTATATATACTTATCTTATCACTATTATATGATTGGAAAAAATGGAAAAAAATGAAATTGAGAAGAAATATTTAAATTAGAATAATACATGAAAGTGTGGGATCTATACCAATATTTTAAAACTTTCTACTCATTTTTCTATTTTTCCTCACAAACTTAGGTTTGGATATTCTTTGGGAAAATCAAATCAAATCAAACTGAGTCACCTTTTTTAATAAAAACAGTGGAACATAAATAAGTTTAATCCAAAATCAATTCTCATCAGAATTAGTTTCATTGAAAATCAAAATTGCAAACATTCACCTCAACAGACACTTAAAGTAGTTTCTAAATTCAAGTTCAAAATTGGTTAATTGGTGTGATTTGGTTCATTTGGTTATTTTGCACACTCCCATTTATCGGTTGTTTTGAGTAGCCATTCTAGCAAAGAACCATTCTCAATCAGGACTTGGATAAGTGCTTTCTGAATTTAAATCACATGTAGCCTCTATATTTTTGTCCCTAATACAAAAATAACACTTCATTAAAATTAAAATTCAATCACATCATTTTTCATTCATACATTGCATAATTTGTCAGGTACGAGAAGTTGCTGGAAACGATAGATTCATGGGAAAAGAGGAAGAAGGCGAAAGCAATACGCAAGCTAAATAAGCATCAGGTGAGGTTTTCTCCCTCAACTCCACAACATATTCATGCTTATTTAAAATTATATGTTCCAATGTAGTGCTTACAGTTTAATTTTGACATGTAAATATTTTAATACCATAAATTAATAAGAAATCTTTTTAAATCTAATTTGTATAGTGACTATCATCAAGTTTAATAATTTTAGCATTCATGTCAATTGATATAATATTAGATTATTTTTAATAAAATTAATTGAAAAGTTAGTTGAAAACTAAAAAATTAGTTTATAATTCAAAGATGATAGTTGAAAAATTAGGTTATTAAATTATAAGTGTTTAATAAAATTTGCTTGTTGAAATAGTTAAAAAGTGTAAAATGACAGAAAAATAATAAAATCATAATTTATTTAAAAAAGATAAGAAAGAAAGTAAATAAATATATTAAGGATAAAAATGAAAAAATATATATAAAAAAGCTAGATGCTAAAATATAGGATTTTAAAAAACATTGTTTTAAGTAAGTTTAAAAAAAGCTAGAAACTATTAAAAAAATTTGTTTATCCAATAGTCAAATAAATTTTTTGATTAGTAAAAAATATTATAAACTAATTGAAATGTATTGTCGACATAATCTTAGATGATAGCTAGTATTTTAAAAATATTCTATTGTTGTATTTTAATTAAATTCTACCACTTAATTATTGAATATTTGTGAAACATGCAGCATAGTGAAAGTGAGCGGAAAAAGCAAAAGAGAAGGCAAATATAATTAGAACAACAGGCAAAATTCCAGGGCCATGCTCTTGCTTCTAACAACAACAATTATATATGTACATATTACATAACTGAGTTTGGGTATAACAAAAAGGAATGTGTAATAAGATATTGAATGGGCCTCTTCAATATCTTATTTTTCTAAATGGATATTTTTTGAACCTGTTAATTCTTAACAGGTTTAAGCATATTGTTCTTCCTATAGCTGCTGCCTGTGTTGTAAATTCATTGTCATTGTTATTATTATTATTTTTTTTTTTTTAAAAAAAAGTTATTGATGAAAATCTGAACCAATTATTCTCTATTTATTGTACGTACAGTGGTTTAAGGCAAGTCATATCTGATTTAGAGGAAACAAAATCTCCTATAATTATGTGTATCTGTTGTAAATTTTTAACTATATAAACCAATCTCCATAGTATCTTAAAAATGCTGTTCCAGCATCTCTATTTGAATAAAACAGGGAAAGCATGTAAAAGGAACATGAAATAGAAAGTAAACCATCAGCTTGACTATGCTCTCAATATCTTCAAATTTATAAGAAACAAATCCCCTGAAAAATCCATGCTAAACAGTAGTTTCTTAAAATTCTTATGGTTGCACTCAAGCCTGTAATGTTGTGTTTGACTTCATACATTTTCTAGACATTATGTTGTTTTGAGGCTCACTACTGATGCTAATGTCATTGACTTCTCTGATTTTACCAGGATTTGCTTTCTGATAGTTTATTGAAGTCCATGTATGTTTCCTTTCTTGCTGGATGCTTCCGTTCAGTACGTTTTGGTTTAGAGGAAGCTCATGGGTGCGCTGCTAGCTATGCATTCTTCTTTCATCTAATGTTTATTATTGTGATGTGATTTAGCATATCTAAATCTACTGTATATTGTCAGAAAAGGACAAGCTTTGCAGTTCAATTGGTTATATGAGAAAGGAGCCTTTGTCTGGGATTCTAAAGGCACAATCTCTGTTTGATTTTACCAAGGTATTATTGCTTCAAAATCTTTGTTTCTATATTGGTCCCTCCATCTTGAGTTTGTTAAGATGGGTGATATTAATTAAATTTCTGTTCCTCGAGATTGAATCAGCAGTTGAAAGCCTGGTAGGGAGATACTCATCATACAAGCCAAAGGTGATAAAGAGGCTGCTGGTTTGCTTCTCCAGAAATACTGTGTGTTGACTGAACCACTGAAAGTTTCTCTAAAACAGTTGGACAATATTCAGGTATAAATCTTTAGAGCACAGTACCGTTGGTTGTGATAAGATGATGAGTGCATTGTACTGCTTAATGAGGCTTTGTTCCAATATAACAGTTTTTCACATTACAAAACCCGAATTACTTGTCTAAATTAGCATTTACTTATGTCCCACATTTCCAAAAACCTGAAGTCTATAGTGTCAATTGAAGATCATTTTTAATTATTAAATTTTTTTAGCTTCTCCCATTTTTAAGACTCGTTAAAAGGTTGTTTCCAATTTCTGTACTTGTTACATATCTGCCTAAAAACGTCAGTCAATGTTAGTGTTTTGAAAGATGTTTCTTTAAGCTATTGCACAACATGCACTCATTCATAACATACTCTTCTGCAAGTCAATGGATTATAATGTGTTCCTGTTGTTAACTTTCTTGAGCAGTCCTACTTTTGCTCATATGTGTGCACAACTCATCTCCCTTGGATAAATTTCCCATGTCTGAATTCTCCTAATACACTATTCTTTCATACAAACTGTGATTTAAAAATGTTACAAAAACTAATTATGTATATATTGTATTGTGTACCCTAGGTACCTGTTGATGTAGCTCCGACCTTTCCCATTGCCAACAAAATATTGCAGTGGAAGCAAGCGAACCAATGTGCAAAAGTTTCAATGTTGCCATCGTACGTTGTGTCAGCCAGGAAAATTTATTCAATGAGTGTCTTTGCGCTAGTTGTTAACATGAAATAGTGGAATGCTTGTTTCTTTGGGATGTTGCTTTTTTCTGTTGATTGATTCAAAAGGGAAACAAATAATGGACTTAGAAAGGAGTTTTAGACCTTTATTAGGTTATTATGCTAATGATGAGTGACCCAACTGATATTGAATCGTATCGATTTCAAGGTTTTGATTCCATTCTTGTTGATGGTCCTTTGTTGGTAGGTCATGGTGAAAGGTATCATTGTAAACCTTATATAGGGTTATTACTTATTACATGTTTTGATCTTTAAATAGAGCAACATCAAACTTCTTCCACCAGAAAAAGAAATCAAGTTAAACAATAAGCAAGATCTTGAATTAATAAGCTTTATCTTCAATATATATCCAATTCAAATTTTGTTAACTAATAAAAAACATAATTAACATTTGAAATTATAAGAGCAAAATTAATTGTCGTGCTTAAGTTGTTTTTATTGTAAGGGATTGATATCCAAAGAAGATTGCCCTGTTGGAGAAGTGTGCTTTGGCAGCCACCTAGATGAACGTTTCTTCTTTAAGCAACGGTTTGTTACCATAGAAAATGGAACAAACTGATAGAATGAAAAATACAAGTAAGATTACAATTGAATCCAAGAAAAATCAACAAAAAAATACAATTAATACTCACAAAATCAACCAAAAAAATTTAAGATCATTCCTATTTAGGTTTTGTTAACAACATGCTAATATGAAACTATGAACAATTTGTTCATACAATATTTTGTGCTAAATTAGTTGGGTTATTCAACATTGTTTTATATGGTTTGTCCTTGTAAAAGCCATGTTGTACCAAATTAAGGAGTCAGTATTAGTGTGGGAGAGGAAGTGCAAAGAGTACTTGAGAATACTCCTTGTGTAATCAAGTTGATTATAGTAAAAAAATCAAATAAAAGTAAAAGAATTAGATGACCAATGTTAAAAGAATTTGACACCACATTTAAGTAAAGATTCTAATGCCAGGTTGCTAGATGATATTGATTTTGAAAGGAGCTACAAACTATCATTTTACATATTTTTTTTCTTGTATCATAAATATATGCTTAATTTGTTACACTTTTATTAGTTGTTTTTTTTATAGTCAAAAATCCGATTTTATAATCTAACTTATTGACATTGTTCGTCCATAACCATATTTGTGAAACTCATCATTGACCTGATCGAGATAATGGGTTAGTGGGTCAGTGATCCAACCGGTGGGTTAGTAATTAGTCTGATTTGACCCGATATATTAAGAATTTAAAATTATATATATTTATTATATATAAATATATAAATAACATTATTTGAGTAACAAAAGTTCATCTACACTTCAAAATTCAAATTTAAAAAAAAAAAATCGACCAAGTCGAACAGGTCCAACCGGGATCCGATGACCGACTCGGTCGGATTTGATCAGATCAACTGCTTAACCGGTCCAAAAATGTATGTGTATACACATACATAATCTATCACTTCATTCACTTGCAAGCTTACACTATATTAAATAATTATTCAACTTGGAGAATATAAGGACAAATGAACAAGGTTAACTTACAATTTAATACAAAGAAAAATAGGTATCAAATATCAATCATCATCTAGCGATCCAACACAAAATCCAATTACAAATATGCATAAACTTGGATGGTTCCACACCATAATAAACTTAATCCAATACATTCTGGTTTTACAAAAATAGTTTCACTCCTAGAAAACCAGATAATAGAACATTAACACCAACAAACCACAGCAATAAAATATCTTTTGTTTGTCAAAAAGATAAAATAAACAAATAAAAGCACCAACATACAACATGTTTATTTGAACCAATTACAAATGTTATAGAAGAAATTTCTAGTGTTGGATTCAGATGATTCAATAGAAACCATCCTACTGGTGAAGAAAGAAAAGTGACAACTTGATTGAAATGGTCACCAAATATTGCGTGCCCAGCACCTCCGCAACCATCTGTATCAACATTTCCAAATCAATATTATCAATAAGAATTATGCAACATTATATTAATTCAAAACAAATTCCATATTCTAGCAAAGACAACAATCAATATTATCTACCATTTGAGTTTGAAAACAAAACATTTGATGAAATTTCTAATTTTTTTCATCAAAAAAGAAAATAAGCTTAGAAAGATGGATTCCATCATTTTATTTCCTTAACATTAATTTGCCTCAATAATCCATCACACCAATTACACCACTCCGTATCTACTAGTAAACACTAAAGAACTAATATCCTGTGTAAAGCAAGACTAAGTATATGCCATAAACACTAAGTCAGAAATAAAATCAAGAAAAGACAATCTCTAATCAAACATTAAAATGTATCCTTTTAACAAATGAAAACAAATTTAAACAAAATATACCACTATACCAACAAGCATCTAAATTAAGAAACCACAAAGGGAACTTAGAAATCAATCGTGCTCCAATAAAAAATCACAATATCGTATTCGTTTAGAAGAAAAACAAAAATTGCATTTTCATTATGGTCTTACAAAACGACAATTACTTAAATAAGTTCGTATTGCTGGAAAAGCTAAAGGATCAACCAGACGGACAGATAACTTTAAGACAATATAAAGTATCAACCTTTAAATAAATAGAAGGTTTAATTATTTAAACATGTTCCAAGTTGAAAAATAAATCCCTGAAACTTTCAAAAATAATAAAAGGGTTAAATATATTAATTTAGACATATTTATATTTAGTATTTAAAAAATAACTCATCTAATTTTATTCCCATCGTTTTTGAAATATGTAATTTGTAGTCCCTATTTTTTCAGAAAATTACTCTCTTTTTAATCTCTAACTTATAGAAATAGCAACCACACAACACATTTCCACAAGATTAAAAAAAAAAAAAACCCATGATGCAAAGTACTACAGTTAAAATTTGAAATCATGAAGTAGAAATAAGAATATAATGACCACATTAAAATTTGAAATCATGAAGTAGAAATAAAAATATAATGAGCACACTATACTTTCTCGTAATAATTGAAGCCTTCTTTTACCTTCTGGATGGTTTCTACTTCCTACTCATGCCACAGGTCATATTATCACTTCATGATTTATCTCGATAGCAGAAATGTGAGCAATCTTAGACCAGTGTTTCCCTTTCCGACTTTGATACCTTGCTTCTAGTATAGGACAACCACGTATCTCCAGTAATTCAAGAGAGGATGGAAGCTGATCTTCGGGTAAGGACTCGAGGCTTTTACAATCCCAGATGTCAAGCCCTGTGAGGGAAGTGAGGTGTTGAAGCCCTTTTCCTTCCAACAACTTTAAATCAACAAAATTACGTAGGCAAAGACGAGACAGAGAAGTGGGCAGTAAGCACTCCTTCAACAGGGTGTTAACAACATCTTCCTCCCCAAAACCACGAATGTAAAGAGGAGACAGAGAAGTGGGCAGTAAGCACTCCTTCAACAGGGTTTTAACAAAATCGTCCTCCCCAAAACCAGTAGTGTAAAGACGAGACAGAGATGTGAGGCGTTGGAATAGGAACCTAACTCGTGTTTAGACATTGATGATAGCATTCCAACTTCAACGAGGAGTATTTGTAAACTTGAAGGCAACCACCTTGGGGGCAATGATGTTAGCTCTGGAAGATCCAAAAGCTGTAAGCGTTGAAGGGCAGGGAGATGAATCTGTTCTGGAAGTGACCTAAGTTTCTTACAATTCCCAACTTGAAGATTAGTTAATTTGAGAGCATTCGTTCCACCTTGAGTAGTAATTGCTTCCATGTTGGGACATTCCAAGATTTGAAGAATTTGTAGGGAAGAGAAACCATCTAATGGTAAGGACGCCAGGGAATGGCAGCTTTTGTAAATGCTCAGAGATTCAAGTGATGTGTATTTGTGGCATGATTCAGGAGACAGAAATTCTAAGTTCTCACAGTAGGAAATGTCAAGTGATTGCAATGACGTTGGCAAGCCATCGGCTGAGAAGGAAATCAAATTGGGGATATCATGAAGAGTCAAACTTTGGAGACAATTGGCAGCTAGTATCATTCTTGGCAAAGATGACAAGCTGCCACAATTTTCAATCTCTAGATTCCTATAAGAAAGGTTGTCAAGCAAGGACAACAAGTCTTCTCCTGGTTTTCTAATCGTTATTTCTTCAATTGGTGTGTTCCAATGTAGATCATGTGATTTTGCCTCTAGCCGGTTGCACTCTGATATACTAACCTCTGTCAACGAAGGTAGATGGTTGGGCAAGTTTCCTCTCAACTTGGGACATTTTGATAAAATCAAACGCTTAAGGCAAGGAAAAGGAAATTTCCTGCCTTCACCTTCAAACGGTAGCCACTCTTCCCACTCTGACATCTCTTCGAACTGGATACTCTCCAACAATGGAAATGGTTGAAATGAAAGGGAACCTCCATTGTTGCAGTAGAATTCTTCACCAACTGTCTTCACCATTTTCATCCTTTTTATTACAAGCTCCTTGACAGAAGGTAGTTGTCCAAATGTTGGAAGTGAAAAGCAATAGTTGAAATCAGTGATGCAAAGGAATATAACATAAGAATATGAAGAGTCACCCAACCATTTAGGAAAGCTTGTGCCACTGTAGTATCTTATGCTGAGTTTCTTTAGATTTGTCGATGGTTGCAGGTTCTGAAGTACATCTTTCTCAATTTGTGAATCTTGT
>PYAF01002412.1:200025-210952 GCA_007407185.1 Glycine tomentella | reverse complement strand
CATTATATTTATAGACTTTCTTTTATGTCAAACATTAGTTGGTTCCAATAGTTAAACAATTAAACAATGCTAATCTATAAAATTCTAATATTCCAACACCATCTAAGAAAGGTTAATTTATAGAAAAATGGTTAGCATTATTTTTAATTTATAGTTAATAGCAAAATGGTTAATTTATATTTCAAGACTCAATTATTTAATTCATCAATATTTTAAAAAATAATTAATTTAATTTATAACAATAAATTTGTTTTAAATTTATAACTTTTTCAAAATTATCATTGTCATTAACATTTCTTTTAATTTTAATGAATTTTAATATTTTTTTCTTCTTTTAATGAAGTTTATTTTTAATTTAAAAATAATTAATACAAAAAATATGATAGATTGAATTTTATGAAAATGAATAAAGGTCATTTCAAACAAATAGAAAATGAGGAAATATCAATCTTATAAAGTTCAATTATGAATTTGAGTTTACAAAATTGAGTGATCATGGGTGCCATGAGGGTCAAGTGAACCTTCCTCCGTTCTCGAGCATTCTTCGTTGAAATGCTATGCCAATTCAGCCATCATATCCAAAAGTGGTCCCTGAAAGTCTCAAGCAGTCGATTTTAAACGTATGAACTTAAACAAATGGACCATGAGTACGCCAATGAAGTGAACAATGTGTTGATGAAAATCCCCCAAAGCTCTTTGATGTTAAGTTAGGGCTTTCAAATGTCATTGTGGTACTTGGATCTTCACTTATGATGTCCCTTGAGAAGTACTTCTTCTTGATCCCATCAAAGGTTGATTTATTTTAGTAACATTTAAGATAGACCTTGAAAATAAGGAACCAATGGAGAGATTCGTGGGAATGCCTGAAAAAAAAAAGACAGAAAAAGTTGTTACCAATTTCTAATTACATACAAAAGAAATGTTATCAATACAAAATTTTAATTCCAGAATTTATCCTATTTTTTTATACAAAAAGGGTCCAAAGGGCCGAAAATTATCATATTTCTCTATATATGATTTCGATCAATATCTATATAATATATAGTTAGAATTTTCAATTTATGATCTTGAACTCAATTATAATCACCTAATAATGATTTTTTATATATCATTCAATAAAATAAGTTTTTATAAGTTTTTTTTTTAATAGAAATTGCTTTCATAAACAACTACAACTAAAATATTAAAACAAAATTGAAGTTAATTGTGAGTGAAGAGATAAAATGAAACCCACTAAAAATCAGTTAAAAACTTTTTTCAAAAGCAAAACATTTTATTTCTGACCATGATATTGATATTAAATAATCTTCACTAAATATAATAATTAATCTTTGTTGGCATAACTTGATTAAAGAATAGTGTATCAATTGTTGTTAGTGACAAAACATATTAAACATAAACAAATTAAAGTAAAATTAAGTTAAAAACTCAAAGTTGAATTCAACAATGAAGTAAAATTAGTGAGTATTTTTAAATCTTATGCTGCAAAGGAAAGATCCACTGTAAGAAAGTTAAGAGTGTAAATTGATTTGAGAAACAAATTTAAAGCACACATGATAAAGTCAAGATTCAAGGAAATTAGATGCTATAAAAAGACAATCCTTAATTATGATCATAAAGTAATAAAAACCACAGACTTACGAAGGCAAATCCATCGGTTTTGTATGTTGGTCCAACAATCTGATACTTTTTGCAGCCATATTTCATGAGAAAGAGGTTAATAAAGACATTTTCATCAAAACAGCTGCAACTCCTCCACTGTTGCTTCCAAGAGACAGAGCATGTTCACAGGCCTCAGGGCCTTAGTAACCCTTTAACTTAGAGTCATTGAGTCCTAGCTTTTTCTATTAGTAACCCTTTCACAAAGGAATACTGAGGATATCCCACAAAGTAATTGTTTGTTTTTATCTCTTCTGCGTCCACAAACACAGGCTGCAGTTTCTGTACCGTGAAGCTAAACTTGCAGTGTAACTTTGTGCTATGATGAGTACCACAAAGAACCATATAATCAGCACAAATCGTGACCAATTGTTCTCTACCCTCTCCCCTGCCAACGAAGGTTTTAAGTTAAAAAAGTCGAACTTAAAAACAGAGGTTTTTTTTTTTTTTTTTCATGAAGAAATTTAGAAGGCATATTACTAATGCTTTCTTGAATATTTGCAAGTAAGAAGGAATCAAACTATCATGATTGACCGAGAGTCAAGATAATTTGGTTCTTTGGAGTGCCCCTGAACTCTAAGTTTGAGTGGTGTTCAAAAAACCAAACGATGAAACCAATGAAGATTAAAGCTGCACCAATCATCAACCAAAGGTCCCAACTAAATTGGCTTCAGGAAAATCCAAATGTTTTGTCTCTCATCATGCTTTGCCAAAACCAACATTGTCACACCTGATTCTGAAAATGGCATTGTAAAATCAACATATTTTGAGGGCTTAGCCACAATTGTCACGTCCCCAACCACAGCACCATACTTCTGCATACAGAAGAATGAAGCGCTAAGGAATAAAATAAAAACTTTCCTCATCTTATGGAACAAGAAAATAGATTGGTCCTGAGATTTTTTTATGTCCTGGACCAACCAAAAAAATTGTATTCTCATAATCATTTAAATTTTGTTTTTCTTATAACTTTTTTTTCAAAATCACTAATACTTCGTTTATAATTAAGATTTTTAGAAAAATAATTTCAATAGAAATCAAAACAAAATTATTTAATATTAATATGAACTAAGTAAAAAAGGTTTAATTACTATTCTGGTCTTCTAATTTATTTTTAGGTTCATTTTGTTACTTTTATTATTAAAAGGTTCAATTAAGTTTTCTAATTTGAAAAAATGATTTAATTTGTTTAATTTTAAAAAAATTGATTAAGTCATTTATTTTTAAAAATTAATTTAATTTGATCATTTTTTTAGTTGCTCCAAAAAATTTGAAAAAGGAGACTGAATTTGTTTTATAATGAGATCAGAATTTATTTTTAAAAAATAAGAAACCGAATTGAATTATTTTTAATAATTATAGGATCTAATTAAGTATTTTAATATTAAGAAAATTAAATTAATTATAAATTAAATTGGAGAATCAAAATTATAATTAAACTTTAAAAAATTGTTGCCTCTAAAAAGGACACTCTAGAAAGTGGCTCACCTTAACAGCACTCATGCCCAAAAAACATAAGAAACAATAAATAAAAGAAGCTTTGAAAAAGAGAAAACTTACATTTTCCTTAATTTGCATAAGAAGTTCGTCGTAGGTACCAGCACTCTGTCGCTGTCCTGTCTCGACACTCACAAGTTGCAACAATGGTTACGCTTTAGCAAGCCTCGCATTCTCTCTCGCGATCGTTCTCTCTCTCTCTCTCTCTCTCTCTTTTTCTCTCCTGATTGATCGCTTCTCTCTCTCTCTCTCTCACGGTGATTTGTCCAGGTATGCTCTCTCGCTCTCTCATCTATGTGATCAAGGTTTTTCTTCTTGATTTTGTTTGCTTGTGTTTCAATTTTATTGTTTGATTTCATTAATTAATTTGCATTTCATCTCTATTGTTTAGGATTTTTTTGCTGTATTTTCACGAAACATCGTTGGATTTGCATGTCTTTGTTTGATTTTATTGTTGATTATGAATGCAATCAGTATTTAGTTTGTAATCTTCTCGTTTGCATGATTGTTTGTAACCAGCCAGTGGTGAGTCTGATTTCTTATTTGTTCTGCTTTTTTCTTCTTTCACTTTGTATCTGAACCAATCAATGGTGTAGAAAGCATTCTGTTTTCACTTTATAGCATATATCAGATAGCTATTTAACACCTGTTTTGAACAACAAAGCTTATTTGTTTGCATATTAATCATAGGGTTTCTAGGTTCCGTTTTCTACTCTGTTTGATTTCGTTGTCTTGGTACATGCAATTCATTCTTGTGTTTGAGACTATGAGGTTGAAGGTGCATTTTAAAGAAATATTTGGGAACTGATTTCGTTGATTGATCGAGGTTACATGAACAATTCGTTGATAATATATACAATAGAGATTGTGCAGCATGGTGCCTACAATTGTGGAGAAAATTCAAGCAGTTTCATGAACTTGGAATCACATTTATAGGGTGTCTTTATCCCTTGTTGCTTTTTTTGTTTTGAGAAATGTATCAATGCACCAAGGCAACATTTAATCTGTCATTGAGCACCTAAACCAGCCAAATGATGATGTGAAGTGTAGATTCTGCATGGTTATGCAGAATTCTTACAAGTTGCTCCAGTAATAAGCCCATTGGAAGCCGTCATTGATCAATTTAGGTGCTTTGGGCGTATGAATTGTTACTAACCTGTTAGCTGATGCTTAGGGGTTGAAACAAATAGACATAGTCATGCTAGAGATGACTCAAATGTTCTACTTTACAACATTTTTTTTCTTCTGTTTAATTAGAAGTACTTAGACATATCACCATAATAATGTGTAATTGGAAATTGATTTTGATTTTAATTATTATTACAAATCAAAATGTTTACCTTTTAGCATTTTGCGAGTTAGGTATGTGAGATTTTGGAATTCTGGTTAGGCTAGAAGTGGATGCAATTGAATCTCAAGGAGGGATTTGATTTTTTTTGGGGTGACTGATAGCAAAATATATAACTGAGTATAGTTACTTATTGATTTAGTAGCTTGTTCAATAGTTTACTCACTTTATTGATTTAGAGCTTGTTCAATCATACTTGACCGAAAAAAAGAATTTACCTTTTGATTTTGGAGTCATATGACTCATTATGTTGATCATATTAATAATAATACACCATTCACCTCTACATGGATTGAATCTCTAAGATACTGACCACTTCCGTTTCGTCCTAAGTTTTGTTTGTTTGGTATTCTGTGCCTCCTACTTTTGTTAGTTTGCACCATTTTTAGAAATATGGTTGTACCATCAGTTGCAACTCTTCCTTAATCCCAATGATTTACTCTTAAGTGCCAAACAAGCCATCCTTTATACATTTTCTGTTACTACTTCCAGTTCCAGAGACTTTGACATAAATCTGATCTCTCTTTTTATTTGAACAAAATCAGAAGACATCTCTAATTCACTGGCTTAGTATTTTTATTTTTTATTCGTAAATTGATGAGTAATCCAAGTCTTCATTTACTCTTGTGCTGATATAAATATTTATTACTGCCTACGACCATACATAGGATGAAGACATCCAGTCCAATCTGGAGCTGCCAGGCCAAAGATTATTCGGACCTACGCTGCATAAGTCACTGGGCCAATGGGAATAAAATGTGTTGCCCTCCTATCATTATCTAGGTTGTTTAGTTATGCAGAGAATAAAGTTTCAATTTATAGTTGTCCTTGTAAAAATATAGAATAGTTAGAAATCATATGCTTTGCTAAAATTATAAGTTGGTATCTCACTTATTTGTATGTACTTCTTTTACCTTTTTTCACGATTTTATTTACTGAATTTATTTTCTCATGATTTGATTTGTATCATGAATATTTTATAAATTTATAAATGAAGATTCTTATATGGTGGTGCTTGCAAATTCTCTATATCTATGTTTTTGAATTATTTTTAAAATTATTTTGAATTATGATATTTAAAAATTAGTTAATATTTATTTTCAATTAAGTTCAATATTGAAATTTTAATATTTAAATATTTAAAAACAATATTTTACATAGAGAGGAAATTGAATTACTTTATCCAAACAAGTAAATTGAAATACAAAGAATTTGAAATGCTTTATCCAAACAAATTATTTGTAAAATGAAGGGAATTTAATTACAAGTAATTCAAATGCTATGTATTTTAATTTCCCTAAATTGCTAGAATTCTCCACCCAAACACATGGTCAAGGTTTCAAAGAACACATCAAAGGAAGAGTCGAGGAATTTCTTGAATTCATTGACTTTGTTTGTTGTTGGGATTCCAATCCTCAACTTTGTTAGTAGCTCTGTTGTGTTACCTGCCATTTTGGTTACTTTAATTTAGAAAACCCTATCTTTGGCCTCCAAATTCCAATACTTCTCCCTATTTGTTTCACAACATTGAACACTTCAAGAATTTATTGCTCTACTTGTCCTATAACCAAATGGAAATTACAAGAGAGGCTATGGAATTGGGTAGCCATGATTGTATTGTGAAGGGTGGTAGTAGTGACATTTTTTTGTCTAGGAGAGAGTATTTGGCTAATGTCTAAACAAAATCATAAGCCCACAATCTAAAGATGGTTGCATTGGTTCTATATCTTGGGTTTTGCTACATACACTATATATATTTCTAATACATTATATATGAACAGTGTGCGGACGAACATACCACGATTTGAAGGATATGGATTTCGTAACCTTCATACGGAATGACGAATCCGTAAGAACCTTACAGATTCGTGAATCTGTATGAGTTTTTTTTACGGATTGGGCAATCCGTAAGTTTTTTTCTCTTACGGATTGGGGATCTTTTTTACGGATGGTCCAATTCGTATGTGTTTTTTTTTCGTAAGTTAAAATATATTTTACAAAATAATTTAAAATAATGGCGTATGTAGGTCTCAAACCTACAACCTTCCCGTTATTAACGTGATGCTTAAACCAATTAGGTTAATAGGCTAATTATGTTAAAAAATAATTAATGTTGATACATATAACACCAACTTTTTTAATGTATATTTAATACACATATAATTTTACATAATAAAATTTGTAATAATTAATTTTTTTACATATAATTTTGATCTAATTTTACATTAAAAAAACTTTTAATTATTATATCAAAATTAATTGTTACAAAATTTGTTATGTTAAATTATATGTGTATTAAATATACATTAAAAAAGTTGGTGTTATATGTATCAACATTAATTAATTTTAACATAATTGACCTATTAGTTCAGTTGGTTTGAGCATCACATTAATAACGTGAAGGTCTCAGACTTGCTTGAGCCATTATTTTAAATTATTTCATAAAATATATTTTAACTTATGAAAAAAAATACATACGGATTGGACAATCCATAAAAATACTATTGATTGGACAATCCGAAAAAAAAAAAAAAAAAAAAAAAACTTAAATCTGTAAGTTCCATAACCTTCAAATCATGAAGGGTATTTTCATCCGCACATTATTTAGTGTATTAGAAATATATATAGTGTATGTAACAAAACCTCCATATCTTTCATTGAAGTTATCTAGCCTTTTAGTGTGTTTTGGGCTCGGCCTAACTCCTAACACACCTTGCATGCTCCCTATGCATTTGGGTTTTTCTTCCTGTACCCAACGAATCTCAAATACTCCATTCTTTTTTTCTTTAATTCCAAGATTGTCCTTTTGTACTTCTTCTTCCTTCTTTCTGTTTTCAACTTTTTCTTACTTCGTTGGGCTCCTCCTTCTATTGGCTCATGATGATTTGTTAGCTATGTTGTAGCGGGAGTTTGTTACCTATATTGACTTTGTCATCGTCGTCATAAGCTATTTTTAAAAAAATTAGTTAAATAACAAGAATAGGTCATATTGTAGAAAAAATGTTATTTATTAATATATTTGTATAAATATTATTACATTAATAACATTAAATATTTATATAAATAGTTCTTTCAAGTCTAGAAAATTTCAAAATAAATTCTTACATTGATTTTTAAATATATAATAGTATTAAAACATTTATTTATAATATATTTAAAATAATAATCAAATATGGAAATTAAGATATAAATCATTATATATATATATAATATGCTTATCCATTTCGATGTAATATATTACTATATTAGTATATATTTGAATAGTTATTTTTAGATTTTGTTAGTAAAAAAAAAAACCAAATTGTATGTATACACGAAAAGATTCCATGTATCAAAAAAAAATAATAAAATTGTGTCATACTATATGTCTTTCTTTGGATGTCTTTGCGCTAGTTGTTACTATGAAATAGTGGAATGCTTGTTTCTTTGGGATGTTGTTGTTTTCTGTTGATTCAATCAAAAGGAAAACAAATCATGGTCTTAGAAAGGAGTTTTAGACCTTTATAAGGTTATTATGTTAATGATGAGTGACCCAACTGATATTTAATCGTATCGATTCCAAGGTTTTGATTCCATTGTTGTTGATGATCCTTTGTTTGTAGGTCATGTTTTGATCTTTACATAGAGCAACATCAAACTTCTTCCACCAGAAAAAGAAATCAAGTTAAACAATAAGCAAGATCTTGAATTAATAAGTTTTATCTTCAATATATATCCATTCAAATTTTGTTATATAGTAAAAAAACATAATTAACATATGAAATTATAAGAGCAAAATTAATTGTCATGCTTAACTTGTTTTTATTGTTAGGGATTGATACCCAAAGAAGATTGCCCTGTTGGAGAAGTGTGCTTTGGTAGCCAGCTAGAGGAATGTTTCTTCTTTAAGCAATGGTTTGTTATCATAGAAAATGGAACAAACTGATAGAATGAAAAATACAACTAAGATTACACTTAGATCCAAGAAAAATCAACAAAAAAATACAATAAATTCTCACAAAATCAACAAAAAAAATTAAGATCATTCTTATTGAGGTTCTGTTAACCACATGCTAATATGAAACTATGAACAATTTGTTCATACAACATTTTATGCTAGATTAGTTGGGTTTTTCATTATTGTTTTATATGGTTTGTCCTTGTAAAAGCCTTGTTGTACCAAATTAAGGAGTGAGTATTAGTGTGGGAGAGGAAGTGCAAAGAGTACTTGAGAATACTCCTTGTGTAATCAAGTTGATTATAGCACCCAAAAAAAATCAAATAAAAATAAAGAATTAGATTGCCAATGTTAAAAGAATTTGATACCACATTTAAGTAAAGATTCTAATGCCGAAATCGTGGGTTGCTAGATGATATTGATTTTGAAAGAAGCTATAAACCATCATTTTACATTTTTTTTTTCTTGTATCATAAATATATGCTTAATTTGTTACACTTTTATTAGTTGGTTTTTTTCTATAGTCAAAAACCAAAATTTATAATCTAACTTATTGACATTAATTCCCTATAGCTATAGTTGTGAAACTCGGTCTAATCATTCACCGGATTGAGGTAGTAGGTCAGTGGTTCAACCAGTGGTCAAGTAATTAACCTGATTTGATCCGATATATATTAAGAATTTAAAATCATATATGTATCTATTATATAAAAGTATATAACTAACATTATTTGAGTAAAAAAAGTTCATCCACACTCCAAAATCCAAATTAAAAAAAAAAAAAGAAGAAGACTGGATCGGACTAGTCCAACCAAGATCCGGTGATCAACCTGGCCAAATTTGACCGGATCAACTACTTAACCGGTTCGAAAGTGAAACTGACCCAATTAGGTCACCAGGTCTCGATCTGACCGGCCAGTCTAGATCGGATTTGATAAAAATGCCTGTAACAATATACACACACACACAATCTATCACTTCATTCACTTACAAGCTTGCACTATAATCAGAACATTTTTAAATAATTATTCAACTTGGAGAATATAAGGACAAATGAATAGGGTTAACTTACAATTTAATACAAAGAAAAATAGGTATCAAATATTAATCATCATCCAGCGATCCAACACAAAATCCAATTACTGATATGCATAAACTTGGATGGTCCCACACCATAATAAATATAATCCAATACATTATGGTTTTACAAAGATAGGTTCACTCCTGAAAAACCAGATAATAGAATATTAACATAAAAAATAAAATATCTTTTGCTCGTCAAAAAACATAAAATAAAAAAACATCAACAGACTACATACAACAGGTTTATTTGTACCAATTACAAATGTTATTGAGGAAATTTCTAGTGTTAGGTTCAGATGATTCAATAGAAACCATCCCACTGGTGAAGAAAGAAAAGTGACAACTTGATTGAAATGGTCACCAAATATTGCATGCCCAGCAACTCAGCAACCATCTGTATCAACATTTCCAAATCAATATCATCAATAAGAATTGTGCAACACTGTATTAATTCAAAACAAAAGAATTGTCCATCATTTTACTTCCTTAACATCAATTTGCCTCAGTAATCCACCACACCAATTACAACACTCAATATCTACTAGTAAACACAAAAGAACTAATATCATGTGTAAAGCAAGACTAAGTATATGTCATAAACACTAAGTCCAGAAATAAAATCAAGAAAAGACAGTCTCTAATCAAACATATTAAAATGTATCCTTTTAACAAATTTACACAAAATATAAAAAGGTTCTTAGACTCCACTATACCAACAACAATCTAAATTAAGAAACCACATAACTTTAAGACAATATAAAATATCAACCTTTATATAAATAGAAGGTTTAATTATTTAAACACGTTTCAAGTTGAAAAATAAATCCCTGAAACTTTCAAAAATTATAAAAGGGTTAAATATATAAATATAGAAATGTTCATGTTAAGTATTTAAAAAATAACTCATCTAATTTTATTTCCTCTGTTTTGAAATATGCAAATTGTAATTCCTATTTTTTTTAGAAAAATAGTTTCCTTTTAATCTCTAACTTATAGAAATAAGAATCACACGACACATATCCATAAGTAAAATATTAAAATGTAACTTTATAGTCCAACTCTTGAACAATCCTTCAAAAAAAAAAAAACACACTTGACCAACTTTTAACAATTCACAAAATTTAATAAATGACTTTTCAGTACTATTCATTCAATTAAACTTATTTAAATGTCAAATAAAATTAAACCCCATGATGCAAAGTAGCACAGTTAAAATTTGAAATCATGAAGTAGAAATAAAAATATAATGAGCACACTATACTTTCTCATAATAATTGAAGCCTTCTTTTACCTTCTGGATGGTTCCTACTTCCTACTCATGCCACAGGTCATATTATCACTTCATCATTTATCTTGATCGCAGGAATGTGAGCAATCTTAGACCAGTCTTTCCCTTTCCGACT
>PYAF01002412.1:174202-194870 GCA_007407185.1 Glycine tomentella | reverse complement strand
AGACACACAGAAACACCAAGAGTGAATTCATCCAAGTAGTGAGAATTCTTAGTGAGTGTTGTGTCAGTGGTCTGAGTTTGAGAGTTGTTTTGTTTTGAGTTTGTAAATCTCTGTAATTCTATTCTTGTGAGTAATAGAAGCTGTTTTTCTCTCAAATTCGTGTGTACCAACACCCAATTGATCCGTTGGCCTCAACATACTCCTCTCTGTTTGTTCCACAACATTGAACACTTCAAGAATTGATTGCTCTAGTTGTCCTTTAACCAAATGGAAATTACCAGAGAGGGCATGAAATTTGGTAACGATGATTGTAATGTGAAAGGTAGTAGTAATGACATTTTTTTGCCGTTGGGAGAGAGTATTATTATTATTACTATTTTTCCTCCAAACTTTTTCCAATGTCTTGGCTAATGCCCGAACAAAATAATAAGCCCACGATCCAAAGATGGTTACATTGGTTCCATATCTTTCTTTGAAGTTGTCAAGCCTTTTAGTGTGTTTTGGGCTCGGCCTAACTCCTAACAGACGTTCCAATGCATTTGGATTTTTCTTCTTGCACCAGCAAATCTCAAATACACCATCTTTTTTTTTTTTTAATTTCAAGATTGTCCTTTTGTATTTCTTCCTTCCTTCCGTTTTCAACTTCTTACGCCATTCAGTTTCTTCTTCTTACTTCGCTAAGATACTCCTTCTGTTGGCTCATGGTTGTTTGTTAACTGCATTGTGGTGGTGGTTTGTTACTTGCATTGACTTTGTTGTCATCGTGGTGGGTGTTGCGATGGCAACGACGGTCTGGATGTAAGTTTTTACATATGCGAAATACTGATCCGTATGAGTCATATGGATTGTCAATCCGTATAAGCATTTACTTCTTTTAAAAAAAAGATAAGCTATTTTAAAAATAGTTAAATAACAAAAATAGGTCATATTGTATAAGAAAAGTGTTATTTATTAATATATTTGTATAAATATTATTACATTAATAACATTAAATATTTATATACATATTTCTTTCAAGTTTAGAAAATTTCAAAATAAATTTTTACATTGATTTTTAAATATATAATAGTATTAAAACAGTTATTTATAATATTTTAAAATAATAATAAAATATGAAAATTAAGATATAAATCATTATATATATATATATATACTTATCCATTTCAATGTAATACATTACTATATTAGTATACATTTGAATAGTTATTTTTAGATTTTTTGTAGTAAAATAAAAAACTGAATTGTATGCATACACAAAAAGATTTCATGTACCAGAAAAATAATAAATTTGTGCCATACTATATGTTATATATATATATATATATACACACACACATCAATATTACAGTTGTATATTTCATTGTTACATTAATACTTTTTCTCAAGTGTAAAATATTTTAAAATAAATTTCTACATTGAAGTTTTTTAAAATATATAGATTATTTTTAAAATAATAAGAATTAATTAAAAGTAATGAGGATGAATATATTTTATTAATAGATAAATTATTATTATATGTATATATAAGTATCAATTATTATATGTCAATCCGTATAAGTTATACATATCGAATTTCATTAGTTTTCCTTAGTTTGTCATTGAAATTTTTTATTTTTAATGTTTTGTTGAGATGGACGAAGATGAGTGGATATATGAGAACAATATGATAGAAGAAATTAATATGAATGAAGATACGGGAGAGAAACCTGTTGTGGTTGAAAATATTGATTATTTTGATGCCTTCAATACTTCTCAGGTATTTATATGATTTTTTATTTGGTTAAAGTAAGTAAATGAATATCTTTACAAGACTAAACATGTATTGTCCTTTTTGTAGGTGTTTCCTACCCATGAGGACATATTGCAATGGGATCATACTGTTGCGTATGATATTGGTTTTGTGGCTGTGATAATGAGGTCTGACACATCAATTGGAAAGAGAGGAAGGATCTCATTTGTTTTAATTGGTTGTGAGAGGAGTGAAAAGTATAGAGCATACAAGAAAGATTTATTACGGACGGTGACTAGCACTAGAAAATGTGGTTATCCTTTTAAGTTGCGAGCGAAACCAGTCACGGGAGGTGAAGGGTGGATGATCAACTTAATATGTGGGACTCATAATCATGCATTGGTTACGTCATTGAGTGGACATCCATATGTTGGTCGACTAACTGAGGATGAGAATATTATTCTTGGTGATATGACAAAGTCAATGGTCAAACCAAAGAACAATCTTCTTACTTGCAAGAACCACAATGCCAACAATTGTGCAACAATGAAGCAAGTCTATAATCCAAGATATGCATATCATTCTTCTATAAAAGGAAATAATACTAAATGCAACAATTAATGAAGCTACTTGAATGCAATATGTATATTCATTGGCATAGACTGAAGGATGAAGATGTTGTACGTGATATATTTTGGACACATTTGGATGCAATAAAATTAAGCAATGCATGTCATTTGGTATTCCTCATAGATAGTACATACAAAACAAACAGATACATACTTCATTTACTTGACATTGTTGGTGTGACACCAACTGGGATGATATTTTCAGTTGCATTTGCCTATTTGGAGGCGAACTTATAAACAATGTTGTCTGGGCTCTTGAATGATTTAGAGATATTTTTATGAGCAGTGATGCACTCCCTCAAGTCATTGTTATTGACGGAGATTCAACATTGGTGAATGTAGTGAAAATTGTGTTCCCTTGTGGGTAAAAATAACGTATAGGACTATGTGATAGAAGCATGGAGAGTCTTGTGGATTGTCCTACTAAGATAGAGTATGATGACTGCCTTATAAAGTTTGAAATTGTGTGCTCACCATGGCTAATGTTTGTTGTCTATGTCAAACACACATGCTTTATTCTCCACAAGCAATTATTTGTAACAACATGGAGGAATAAGGTGATGCATCTAGAAACACTACAACTCATAGGTAAGAAAATTATGAATCTATATTATTTTTTTTAAGAACACGTTAATGGATGAAAATAATTCTTTGCCCTTTTAAATGCAGGGTTGAGTCTGCACATTGGACCTTAAAGAGACTACTTTAGAATAGCCTTGGAGACATACATAGTGTTTGGGATGCCATGAACAATATGATCACTTTGTAACACAGTGAAATAAAGACATCTTTTGAGACAAGCACACATATGGTCAGACATGTTTTTAAAGTTACCTTATATCAGAGACTAATTGGCATGGTATCAAGATATACGTTAAACCATATTGCTGTTGAGTTTGAGCGAGTGAATTATGTTGGCATTGACAATTTTCGTTATGGATGTATTATGAAAACTACTCATGGTCTATTATGTGTAAATGAGCTAGCTAGATATGTTGTTGGTAGCATACTACTTGACACAGTCCATATGTTTTGGCTGAGGCTAAGTTTTTTAGACCAAGGTTTATCTGAGGCTGAAGTCCACATAACGAAAGAGATGGAAGCCATATCCATGTGGCAAAGTGACTCTAAAGAGTAAACTTCGAGAACTTGCATACCCTAATCTAACTTGATGTTTGCTCCTCTTAGAAAGGCAAAAACAAAATATGGTCAAAAGAAACAGATGACCAAACAACAAAGATCAACGAAGCGTGAATCGTCTTACTTTGAGTATATGGATGCATTACATTCGGTGTAAAATAGTTGGTCCACACTGAAATGGTCTGCATCATCATCTAAACAAACAAAACCGAAGTTGAACATGCCAATGTTGGATCAATTTCATCCATGCATGTAGGATTTCGTTGAAAACATCGTTGATGTCAAAGCTGATGGTAATTGTGGATATCATGTAATTGTTGCCTTGTTAGGTTTGGGTGAAGATTCATGGTATTTGGTGCATAACTTGGACAATGGTGTGATGACTATAGAGTTCTGTTTGGTGGCATAGATAGATATGAGCATTTAAAGTGGTCCCTACTAGTTGATGGATTATCCATGATATATAAGTTTTTTGTTACACATTAATGGATAATTATTATTATTATAATGCAGATTAAATTTGTTACGTGCAGCTAACTATGGATAAGTGGATGAATATTACTAGTGTGTTATGTCATTGCATCAAGGTATAACGTCATCCTTGTTTCTCTTTCTCTCCAACAAAGCATGACGTTTTTCCCTCTTAGAAGTCAACCACTCAGAGATAGTTCGCTTCATTGCAGTATATGTATTGGTCATGTCTATAACAATCATTTTGTTCAGGTATAGCAATGAACCGTTCTGTTAATTTTTTTTATTATAACACGTGTTATTAACATTTGAATGTGTACTGGTCATTGTAACAAGTTTTCCTGAGAGATGGTTGTCTTATGTCGTCAACTGCTTTGTTATGGTCAAGACATTGTCATTATGAAGCAAAACAATGGCCTACTCCATATATTAGTCGAATGCACCGGTATACTAATTCCATGACGTTGACCACATAACATGTTGACCTAGGAGAACATTGAAAATTTTGTTATTGTTTATAGGTTTGTAACTTAGACAGTTGTAAAGACATGGATAATGCATGTAACATTTAGTAATCATATTTACGTAATGAAGACATTTTTTTGTTTCCAGATTATAATAGTCAGATACAAAATAAACACATCTGTTAATCATAGTTAGATACATAATCAATGAAATAATACAAAATCATCATCCTCGTCCACCACCACATCTCCTCTATGTATCCCTCCTTCGTCTTGACCGAACATAAACATTTTCGTGCTCAGTGACACCCATGACTAATCTTATACGCTGGTCTGTTATAGTGTATGCAACATTTCCAGCAGTCACCATCCATATATCTAATATGTGTTGCAAGCTTTCTATAATGACCCAGAGTCCTGGCGCGAATGGCTTGGGATTCCACGCAGATCGCGCCAGAGGTCCTGCTGAGAAAACCATGTTGGGTATGTGGCGCGGTCAGCGCCAGAGTTGGCGCTAGGGGCGCCATGGTTTGCAGCTGGCGCGAATGGCACCAAAGGTGGTGCGAGTAGCGCGGGAAAGGGCCTGGAACATCCATTTCCCTTGGATTTCCACGCGACCAGCGCCAGGGTTGGCGCTGGAGGCGCCAGCTAGGTTTTGGAAGTTGGCGCGGATAGCGCGGGGTTGGCACCAAAGGTTCTGAAAGTTGACGCTGGAGGCGTGGGTTCCACGCGGTTGGCGCCAACAGGGCGGTGCAGTTGGCGCGGGTAGCGCGAGATCTGGCGCGGATCGCGTCAAACCTCAGACAAACCCAGTATAAAAGGGGGGTTGCGATTTTCAGAAGAGAAACCTTCTCTTCTTCTTCCCCAGTGCCATTTCCGCCATGGGAGACCTTCCCAAGCTTCCATGACCCTGTTTCTTAGCCCTAAACACTTCCTAAACCCATTAAACTTCCTAGAAACCAAGTTTTAGCTTGAATCCTTCCTCCCTATCCTTTGAAACTCAGAAAAAACCCCTTCTTCGAGAAAGACTGAAGAGAACTCGAATCTGGACGAGGAACAGCGGTGTTTAGCTGCACCAGGGCTAGGGAGAGTAGCCCAGAGGCCTTCCTCATCAGTTCTGAGGTAAGAAACTCGAGTTTATCCGATTGATTTACGATTTGGGGGTTTTGATGAATAATGACCCACTTGTGATAGAGCTGAAATTAGCTCTAGGTCCAGTTGAGAAATGTGTTTAGATTGATGAGAGGAGGAAGGATTAGCTTTTAGTTTGTGATTTGGTGAATGTTGGTTTTGGCTCTAGGTTGTGCATGTGTGACTTGGATTGAGTCACTTGATTTGAGACATGCAAGAGCCTTGTTGATGGGCTTGATGTGCCTGAGGGGCCATGGGAACGGTGTCTTGATAGATAGACCGTCCAAGCCCTATGGAAATCCCTGAGTAAGCGGATTGTGAGAGCTGTGATGCTCAATGTGAATGGCTGGTGTTGAGTCTATGGGGACTCTGAGGCCATGGCTGAGTTGAAATAGACCACTGAGGGTCTATGGAAAGGCTTGTAGTAGATGAGCCTGATGAACCTTAAGTCAGATGAGCTTATGTATGTTATGCGCTTGAATGGTCTGTGATACGTGCTTGTGTGCCGTGATAGGGCTGGCACTGTGATTGTCGAGGACGCAGACCATTGATCAAGGCTGGAGCTGCAGGTACGGCTTGCCAGGTAAGCTCATCGTTCTGGGAATTAGTCCCTTGCTCGTGTTTGCCACCAAGTAGGTGATGGTGGTATTTTATGCAATTGATGTATGGATATGTATATGTTGCACGTGCAAAGCCATTATGGCCTAGTTTTGATGTTGGAAATGGACTAGACACCGGAATGGTGTCATAATATGAACATATGATAGCCTAGTGTGTGCTGGGCTGAATTGATGAACCCTAGGATAGACACCGAGATGATTTGAGGGTGTTTTGGCACCTGTGGTTTCAGGTGTGGGGCCTTGGGCCTCTGGAGTGATGAACACTGTGAGAGTGTTCTGAAATGTGTTAAGGACCATGAGATGGTTAGTGCTAGAATCTATAGGATACGGAAATAGTATCGGGCTAGCTGAGGTTCCCTAGCCAGAGGAAGAGTTTGAGGACTCCCTTGGAATAGCTGAGATTCCTTGGGAGGTGCCACTGCTCTCCGCCTAAAGTCCTAAGGATGGATTGCCCTGTATGGATGTTCCTCCTTAGGCAGAGATGATGGAATCCTGAGTGGTTATCCTCAGGCCAGTTTATGTGAAAGTCCTGAGGGATGAGTGCCTCCGATGTGAGATGATCTCTCTCAGGCAAGTGGTTGAAAGTCCTGGGAGATTGAGTGCCTCCTGTGTGGGATGATCTCTCTCAGGCAGTGGACTGACGTCTTGAGGGATGAGTGCCTCCTGTGTGAGATGATCTCTCAAACGTGTGATTGGAAATCCTGAGGGACGAGTGCCTCCGGTGTGGGATGATCTCTCTCAGGTAGTGGTTTGATAGTCTGAGGGATGGAGTGCCTCCGTCGTGAGATGATCTCTCTCAGACCGTGATTGAAAGTCCTGAGGGATTGAGTGCCTCTTGTATGGGATGATCTCTCTCAGGCAGTGGATCTGGAAGTCCTGAAAGATGAGTGCCTCCAACGTGAGATGATCTCTTTCAGGTATAGGTATGTGAAGATCCTGAAGGTGATTGCCCCATATGGATGTTCTTGCCCAGGCCTGACCGTGCACAGATATGTTGTATCTCTAAGAGAGGGCATCCCGAGGGGATAAGGGCATAGAGCCTCTTAAATGAGTCATATCTGTTCGAGTGAAATCCTGAGGAGTGCCTCAGGCAACATGTTATACAGTTTATAAGGCGATGCCTCTCTGGTATAGAAAGTGTCCAGTGGTTGACACTTATGCTTTAGTACCTCTGGGAGACGACTGTGAGAGCCAGTGATTGGTTGTTATACCATGATTTGTGTTTTGGCTCTGTCTGATTATGTTTAGATGGCTGTGAGAGCCAGTATGAGGCGGAATGCCTTTGATGCTTATAGCATCCAGTGATATACCCGACAGTCGGGTGAAGAAAGCTAGGATGATGTCCTAGGCTTTGTTTAGAGTTGTGTTTATGTTTTATGCTTGGAGGTGAACCAGGGTAAGGGAGGATCTCCCAGAACCCTGAGTTTACTGAGACATATGTCTCACCCTATGTGGGGTTGTGGTTTTCAGGTGTTTCCTCTAGCGGAGGGAAGAGACCATAGGGCTGGAGGCCCTAGTAGAGTAATGTTGGAGTGGTCATGGGCTGCAGTTGAAGATCTGAGAAGAGCTTTGTGTTGACCTCTGTCTTGTACCCTGTGTAGGGATAGGGTGTGCGTGTACACCCATTATTCTGTACAAATTTTGATGTATGACCCGATGTGGTCTAACTTATGTTATGTATATGTACAGAACAGTTGTTTATGATATTGATGTTGTTTCCTCCTGATTACCTCTGCTTAGATTTATATGTTTTCTGTCTATCGTGTTATGTGGTTGTGCTACCTGGATCAGCAGGGGCTTGTTTTATAATGTTTTGTGATGTGGTTTTAATTCCATGCATAATGTATTCAAGAAAATCGATTCTTATGCTTCCGCATCGCGGTTATGTAACGCTGTTAGCGCGATTCTGATATAATTAATGATAATACTCCGGAGGCCTACGGGGTGTTACACTTTCTGCTATTTTTGGCAAACAGCCTAAGACAATTTCAACAACGTGAATAATAAATATTAGAATATTTAAGAAAAATTTTGCTTAACAAAATTGTAAGTATATTATACCACTTCATGTCGAGGCATCTTAGTATCAATAAGTGTTGCTGCAGGTGGATGTGGCATAGTTGCTCTATCATCAAGCAACACAAGTGGATGTGGCATAACTGCTACAGGATCATGCACCATGGGAGGATGTCTAGGAGGCTCCCTAACCTGTGGCAGACTCATGAATGGGTGAAATATCATATAAAATCACTTCATATAGCCTGGAGCACACTGAGCAAGAAAAGTAACAAACTCTCCAATCAGTGTAAGATATTGTGAAAAAGTGCAGTCATCTATCATCAATGTCCTCTGTGGATAGAAATGGAGAACTATGGAATGGAGGAATGGATTGATCGTAGCCAAATTGTTGTAATACCCTATCTGGTAGGTGTTTAACAATATATGGATCCTATGTGATATGTCCAGAAAATAGTGAAATTAGCTCAAATTCTTTGAAACCTCGGTGATCACCATTAAGTATTCAACAAACAACATCTACCGTCAACCTATCCAACCGCTTACAATAGGTGGTCACTGGTAATGTCTTCCCACACTTCCAGCGATGCACACATGGTTTGCTCTTGTGGTAGTCCTAATTAGCAATCATATTCCCAATAGTTGGGAAATGCTCCTAGATCTAAGACTACACATATTTAAAAAAAATGAATAAGTAAACGTTAATAGTACATATAAAGTTAAAAACAAATAACAATGATAAAAATCAATATAATTACCTGTAAGAGAGTGATATATCCTGCAAGATGTTTAGCCTTGTACTTGGACGCATAATTCAGATTCTCGTACATATGTACTAGTGTAGCCACTCCCCATGAAAACCCTCCAAATTGATTAAGGTCAGGAAATGCGTCCAAGAATACCACCTCGATATGTGTGTCACTCTTGTTAGCAAATGGTGTACAACCTACAAGATGCAACAAATATGCTCTAGCTACTAGTGTCCATTGTCTTGCATCGCATTTGGTACGATAAATGTCTTGCAGTCAGGCAAGGAGAACATATGTCCCTCTACATTGCTCTATCTCATCTACTGCTTGTTGTGTAGTCACTCCAAGCAACTCAACTAACAACTTCACAGCCTATTCTACATTTATTGCATCATAGGTATGAAAGACACCTATAATGGGTAGATGTAACAACGATGCCACATCATTAAGGGTTATACTCATCTCTCCTATGGGCAGATGGAAACTGCTAGTTTTCTCATCACCACTAACCTCTCTACCTAAAGCTATGCTTGGAACTCTGCCTAAAGCCCAATGCAATTCTCTCGTTCTGACTATAATCTAATTTTCCCCCCAAATATTAGTCTAATACTTCAAATCAACCCATAAATTCAAGAAAATACTCTTAAATTGAAAATAAAATCATACTAATAAATGTTCTAAAATCATACTAGTATTTATTAAATGTAGTATATTTTAAGAAATGTAGTAAAAAAAGTTTAAATTAACTTTAAATGATTAATTGAGCAGAGTAAAATAAAGTTTGATATTTGACGAGCTTTAGGTTAATTTATTAAAATATTTTATAGATATTTTTTCAATTTGAAAATATTTTCTATCATTAATTAAACATTATTCTCTCGCTCTAAAATTGCACAAAAACAACAAAGTAAAATTATTTATTAAGCATGTTGGCATGATAATTGTCTTGAGTATTTAGTCTTTTTCCTTCTTGAGATCTTTTTCCTAGATTAATAATATCTAATTAATGGAACTAATAATTGATGCCATGTACCAGCAAAACTAAAAGATTTATGTCAAATTATAGTTGTATCTTTGATAAGATCACATTTGTACATTTCAAATCTATTATTTAGAGTATGTTCAAAAGAATTTATTTGAACTTATATTTTGACAAAGACTTGTGTAAATATTTGAAAGATTTTATGAAAATAGATTATAATATGTTCATAAATTATGTTAAATTTTTTTGAATGAAATCTCTATAATAGCTTTTGAAAAGAACTTACAGCTTATATGAAACAATTAATTGAAATTATTTTCATGAGTACTCATCCAACAAGTCTTTAATTAAATTGTTTATCCAAATGGATCATAATTATATTTGAAAATTTAAGTGTTAATATAATACAAATTCATTAACTACACTATATTGAACCTATACGGATTGGCAACAATCCGTATGGGTTTAACACGGTAAAAAAACACATAGTGGCAAGGCGAGAGCGGTACTCACAACGACAACAATAGGACGATGAGATGAAGGAGGGGTTGAGGAAACACTGATTGATGAGATAAAGGAGAGATTGATGAATGGGTTGAAGGGAAGAGGATGAGAGACTCGTAGCGGCGCAATGCAATGGTGTGAAACTGTAGGTTAATGGTGTGAGAGGAGAGATGGATTGGTAATCCATATTTAAGATTTTAAGTGAAGGGTAATTTTGATTTTTCACTCTTTTGTTGGGTGTACTTGAGATTTACTAGGTGCAGGAAGAAAACCATCATGCATTTTATCACCATAAGATCTACCCTTAAAGATAAACCTTCAATAACTATTCATGCATACCCAATTGTCATATCCCTACTTTCTTTGCAACAAGAAACACCTTACACCTAAGCTCAGTGCTCATGTGAACAATAAACACTCTTGTAGCCATTAACTTGAGCTTTTTGAGCTCATTCAAAATCTCAGCGCCATCTAAGCCAGGATCAGTGACACTTCTGTTAGACATTTGGGTACCAATTTTCCCAAAGGCGCTGTTTTTGGGTTAAGATTGTTGCCATATTCGGTGTCTTCATATATAGCGATTATTTCGCGCCAAGCATTGACTTGGACAATGGTAGCTATGGCTTCAACCTGAGAGGAATCATCTCGTGTTGCACAAATGAAATAAGGGTTTCGGGAAGGGGAAAGCGATGGACTTTGGGTGAAAAACGAGATCATAGGCGCTCTAGTTTCGCTTCCAAGTTCTATGATAAACCAAGCATGTTATGATGTTTATGGTCCAATATTGCATGCACCTTCTCATTTAACAATTCTCAAGCTGCGTAGTGTCGTCATGGTTATGTTGTGTAAGTAAATGCTACAATTTGAGAGTTAAATTAAAGGAGAAATGGTATGGTACATATAACCAACATGACCATTTAGATCTACTCCTTGGAAATTCTTCTTCTCCCGTGGTATCCCTCTCATAACCTCCTCCAAGTCTTCCCAAAATGATTATTTTCATTTGATTGCAGTCCAACTTGGGGTGCATACACACTAAGGATATTTAAAAATAAATCACCCACTACAAGCTTAATTAGCATAATCATGTTGCCTTTCCTTTTGACATCAACGACTTTATCTCTGAAACTTCTATCGATTATAATTTAACATCATTTCAACTCTTGTTTAGACATGTATACCACAACTTGAAATGGGTGTCATCCACTTCCTTGGCCTTTTCTCCAACCGACTTAGTTTCTTGCAAGCAAACAATATTTACTTTCCTTCATGCAAAAACATTTGTTGACTCCCTTAATATTGTAACACCCCTTACATGCACTGGGGTAATTATCACGCATAATCATCCATTAACACATAATACATCAGATATTAGCAGTTTTGGAAGCAATATAAAATAAGGGCATCAACAAATGCCATAAGCATACACGCTTTTACATTATAATATGGTGTTTATATACAAGTTCTCAGTTTAGTACAAAACTGTACACAAATTCCCTCTCCTCAGGGCACTACAAAATCAAACCAAAGGCTAATACAAAAGTCTGAGCCACAAGCTCATATCATCTAGCCTAAGGTGTCTATACAGCGCTATCCCTGCATAGGCTTCTTGCCTTGGGATCTGTCCGCTCCTCCTGAGGATTCACCTGCAAAACATAAGCCCCACACAAGGGGTGAGATATAAAATCTCAGTAAACTCAGGGCCCTTGAAGGTATTTCCTTCCCTTGGTTCACTTTCAGGCACATACATAGAAATAGTACGTTATCATCAATCACAGAACATTTGTCATTCATCATCAGAACACACAGGGCCTCATCCCCTTTCACATATACCAGTTCTATGGTTTCACCCCAACCCGTCTACAAACAGGTGGTACACAGCACATTACCTGACAGAGGCTACATCTAGTTATATAGGAACATCTCCACTCACGGAAGCTACATCTATATACTAGGAACATCTCTTGCCCGGGACATAACATACCTATTGGAGGCTTCATCTGAAACATAGGAACATCTCAGTCAAGAGGCTACGTCTATGTAACAGGCACATCTCCATCCAGTGAGGCTACATCTGTGTATAGGAACATCTCCATTCACGGAGGCTACATCTATACCACAGGAACATCTCACATCCTATACCAACCAATTTGCCTGAGGAGGCTACATCTGTCGATATAGGAACATCTCCATTCGGGAGGCTACATCTATATCACAGGAACATCTCACATCAGGTCTTACTCAATCTCTCGTCATCTATCCTACTACGTCAATTCAATCATAGAATTCACATTTCAGTCTCATAATCAAACAAGCATAACATCAGACAACCATTCATGGTAAATACCCAATCACTGGGTCCAATCACATCTCAGCAAATTTCAGATCAATATCATTTCAATACCAATTCCCATCACGGGTTCCAGATCACAAGTCATCAGTCAATCACATCAACACAATCATTTCGATAACGATTCCCAGCACGATTTCAGAATCACCATTCATCAGTCAGGCATATCAACATACAATTTCTATATACATGCAAATGCCCATAACACAACCATCACCCAATTTGGTGCATGGTAGAACACAACAGAGGATATACAGTCAAGAACCAAGAGCTTACCTGCTCTGAGCAAAGCACCGGCTCTCCCGGCTTCACTATCACCACCACCGAAACTCTCGGTCTCACGTCCTACATCACATCAAACATATAACACTTCAACAACGGCCTTCAGCCGTGAGAACAACAAGAAGCATAATCCACACTGTGTAATACACACTCAATCACTTCACAAGTGATTCTCAGACCCTCACAGGTCTAGCTTGGCCTAGCCAAAGCACACAGAGCCCAAGCTCATAACAGCCCAATTCCTCAGAATTTACACGGGCTTGAACGGTTTATATCACCTACACAAGGTACCGTTCTCATGGCCTCTCAGGCACAACAAAACACGTACTATGGCTCTAACATGTCAATTGAACTGACTAATTCAGCATATACCACAACACATGCTTTTCATAGAGCCAATAATCCAAAGTTCACCAAACTACCTATCGAGAGCTAATCTTTCATCCTCAACACATTCTAAACACATATCTCTAAAGGACCCAAGGCTAATTCAAGCTCTATCAAAAGTGGGTCACTATTCACCCAAAACCCCAATCAACAAATTAAATGGTGAAACTTGAGTTTCTTACCTCAATAACGACAAGGAAGGCTCAAGAACAACTTCCCCTAGCTCGGGTACTCACGATTTATCGCCGTCCCTCGCCGAACTCAAGTTTCAAGAACTTCCCTTGAGAAAGGGATTCTCCAATTAGGGGTTTTTCAAGGGAAATGGATGAGAGATTTAAGCTCACTAGGTGTTTCCATGAAGATTGGTGTTTAAAGCACTTGATTTGGTGAACTATGGAGCAAGATTGAAGCTTGGAAGCTCCAACAATGGAGGAGGGACGTCCTAGGGAAGAAGAAGGCTGATTTTCTCCCAAAAATTGCGACTTTCCCTTTTATACCAACTCTGTCAGACGTCCCGCGCTGACCGCGCCACGCCCAGCGCTAACTGCGCCACACTTTAAAAGTCCATGGCGCCAACTGCGCCATACCTGGCGCTGACCGCGCAGGATTCCAGAAAAAACTGATTTTCCAGGCCACTTGTGGCGCGACCCGTGCCACCTCTGGCACTGCCCGCGTTGGCCTAAAACAAATGGCGCCACCAGCGCCACATTGGCGCTGTCCGCGTGAGTTTCCAGAGAAAACTCACTTTCCAGAACACTTCCCGCGCGACTCGCGCCGCTCTGGCGCCACCCGCGCCAACTTCCAGAGAGAATTGGATTTCTGGAAGACTTGTGGCGCTGACCGCGTGACCTTAGCGCCACTAGCGCCACACTCCAGAAGCTCTGGCGCTATCCGTGCCAACCCTGGCACTACCCGCGCCACATGCCAGACAGGGTTTTCTGCTTCAAAACCATGGCGCTAACCGCGCTGACCACCGCGCCATCCGCGCCATGTCTCAGAGTCATCACAAATATACTTGTTAAGGTTCCTATGTTCTAGCTTCCCAATTGCATCCTTAACCCCTAGACGGTGTTTGTCTACCATGTTCGCCTATCTGCATGTTGGGACCCTGACCTACTTGTCACCAAATCCGGGTGAAGACCTGGCACCTTGCCTTGAAGCAAGGATCCTAGCTCACTTATCATTACATCTCAGGATCGATGCAACGTCTTGCTTGGTGGCAAGGACCCTAGCCCATGTTTCACTACACCTGGGACATGATGTAACACATCTTTATGAAAGGTACGCTCCAATAAAATATCATAATGGTTCATCTCATAAATATAGTTGTTTTTTTACGGTAGGTTCGCAACACCTGATGTCAACCCTCCTCCTTTATCCTGGCTTGGGACAAGCCATGCATGGAAGCACACATAGGTGGAGTTAACTTTCTGCACTAATATCATGATAAAAAAAATAGTAAAAGAGAGAAGGAGAGAGAGCTTCATTGAATGGAAATCCATTAAACTATTGGTCAATAAAAAGTAACAGTACCAAACACCTTTAAATTTCTATTCAACTCATAGAATATAGTATTTCTCAAATTAAAGTGGTGGAGGGTGGGAAAATAATACCTACAGATGCTGTTATGACAAAATATCCCTAGAATCTTGGGTTTGAAGAGTAAGTATGGTTTTGTAATGAGGGTGGTGTCCATAGAAATCCTTATATGCCATCCATATGCAGCTATTAAACATACTTCCAATTGAGGAGTTCAAATCAAGAACTACCCCTATTGGTATTGGTATGACCTCTATTGCCCTAAAAGGTCTTCCCCATAGGCATAGAAGGAGAAAAAATAGACATAGAAGGGAATAATGAAGACTTAGACTTCCATGCAGGTTTGGCATTGTCAATTACGCAAAACAGAAATTTCTATTGATCGACATACATAGTCTTTTATTGAATATATTGGTTAACCCACACAGAGTCTTATATATCAGATAAAATGGCATCACCATGTAACTTATAGAATGACATCATAGGTTGTCTCTTTATATAATACTACTACTAATTTTATTAAGTCAATTGTTATATCATGAGATCATAACCAACATCGTGGGAGGAGAATATTCACCTAGTGTGGATCAAGGTTCCCGATGAATATTAATCACTGTTGTCGATGGGGATTACTTCGTACAAATACCACGGTAAAAAAAACATCATTTGATCGTATATATTAAATTTTACATAATTTCAATGTTTACTCTTTATTAAATAATATTAATATATAATCTAACCAATGATTAACATTTTATTTAGGTGATGTACTATATGCTAAAATAAAGTGATGTGGTGAAATATTATATAAAAAATTGTAAATTTATCTATTTTATTAGAATTCTATATGTAGTAGTTAGATTTATAAAATTAATAGGCTAAAGTAGAATTTGTCTTTCATGTGAGTTTTTGGTTTCAATTTAACTCCTTTAGTTTTAAAAAGTTCCATATTTTGATTTATTAGACAAAATTGATCCTTTTACTAGTGTTTTTTTTTATTAATAATGTTAGTTTTGGATGATGTGACAAACATTCATTGGACGATACATTTCTCAAAGTTTGTCATGCATAACTAAATTGACTAAATTAGTATGGTAAATTGATGGAGGGACCAACTTATAATAAAAACATTTTAAACTAGTAAAATGAAACTTTTTAGACTTAATAAATAAATTTGAATAAATAAATTTGAAACCAAATATTGAGATGAGGGACCAAAATTCTATTTTAACCATAGTAGTATTGTATAAAAATTTATTATAGGTGTCATTTTATAAAGTTTAACATCACATGTCAATTACTACCTCTGTCCCTAAATATAAAAATCTTTTAACTAATTCACATTTATTAAGAAAATGGGTTCATTTAGTTAATAACATAAAATTTGTTAATAATTTATATTTTTTTTTAAATTATCCTCAAAATTATTAAGACTCATTATCTCATTTTTTTCTTCTCTTAATTACTTTTCACCTAATTAATTATGTGTGTTAGTCATCTTCTCCACTCCTTATAAGAGAGAATGAATTTATCTTATTAATTTATAGTATTTATCATTAAAAAATTAAATATATTATGGTCAACAAATAATTAATGCAACAAACAACTTGAATAGAGTCTTCTTATAAGAAGGAAACAAATAAATTACTTAATATGTCCCAAAATAAGTGTCAACCTAGGTTGTTTTACACATACCAGAAAAACCAATAAACAAATGAAAGAAAATAGTAATTTTACTAAACTAATCCTATTATTAATATTACTTTTAAAAACTAAAGTGACACCTATTAGGAGTATCAGTGGGAAAATTAATATTATATTAAAAATTTAACGTGACACTTATTTTGAGATTAAAAAACTTTCAAAGCACAACACTTTATTTTGGGATGAAAGAAATAAAATAAAAATCTTACATATTGGACAAAGGTAGTATAAGATATCCACTAACAAATTTAGAAAAAAATGGATTAATCATTTTTCATCCCTAAACTGTGTAAATTTTACCTTTAGCCTAAATAAAATATTGACCCGTCTTAGTTTATATATTTTTACTTCGTTATCAAGTATCATTGTTTAGTCCCTAAACAAAATACTTTCTGCTTTGTTAACAATATTGGTCCCAACTATCAAGTATTATTGTTAAATGCCTATGAATGGCAATCACACGTGAGTAGCCACATCATCAACTGGAACGATGTGGCAACCACATGTAAATTTTTAGTCCCTCATTTTTCACAAAATTTACCTTTAGTTTCTCAACATTTATTTCACCAGACATAGTCACTTATTCTTTTACAAAATTAACTTCTAGTCCCTTAACATTTTTTAGTCGATCTTAGTCCATCAACATTTGTTCATAATTGTTTTTAGTCTCTCCAATCAACTATCACTATATATATATATTAAGTGATGTGGGCAACCACATGATTTGCCATATGAACTAGTAGTTTAGCATGACAATTACATTTCAAGACACTTTCTAGAAGTTCTAAGACATTGTAAATATTTTTATGGTGTAAAATGCAACAAAAAAGGTTTGAAAATGTGGAAAAATAAATAAATAAACAATGGGATGTAGTAAGCAAAATCAACAACTCTCAACACATATCAATAACCCACTAAACCATAATCCTTAACACATAATCAAAAAACAGAATAAGCTAAATCAACAAGATCAATAAGCAAAATCACAAATCATTGAATCCATGAATCAAAAAGATCAACAAAATTAGAGAATCCTTAATCTTCAAAACCTTCCAAACTATAATCCCAACCCCACTTCTAAAACAAACACTAAACCTTTTACATTTCAATCTCACTTCCACAAAGGCTTTTCCTCCACAAGTAATAACATTCATAGAGGGCACACACGAGGTGGTGATGTTGGCAAGAGATTGAGACAATGATGTCAGGTTTCGATTTGTGTAGTATGTTGTTGATTTTGCTTACTTCATCTCCTTTTTTTTTTCAAAATTTCAAACCCCTTTTTTCTAGCGATTTTACAATGTTAAAAAATTTGTAGTGCCTTAGAAATGCTTAAAACTATCTTGAACCAATAACATTTTAACACGTGAGTGCTACGTGAAACTAATAATTCACATAGCAAGTCATGTGATTGTCATTCTGGTTGTAACATCATTGCTTAATGATGATATTTAATGGGAGGGACAAAAATAATGACAAATAAAGTTGAGGTCCAAGAAGTGAATTTTGTGAAAAGATGAGAAACGAAGACCAATAAAAAATGTCGATGGATTAAAAGTGAATTTCATGAAAAAGGTGAGAAATTAAAAACATAGTTTACTAAATTGAATATCATATCAGACTAGTTAATGATGTGATAACTCATATGTTTGTCAAGATGACTATCACGTAATGCTAATACTTGGTGGCTAGAACAAAACACATTAATGAAATAAAAATATAAGGACTAAGATTGATCAATATTTTATTTAGAGACTAAAAGTAAAATTTGCAAGAAAAAAGTTATGGACAACAAATATAATAACCCATAAAAAATAACAAATTCAAGTGATGAATTATGTGATATCATATATTGATGGACATATATACTAAATTTTAGATAAATCAAATATTCGTGTGTGTATACATAATCTTATAATTCATATTTGTTTATGTTTGAAGAAAAAAAAATACCGACATAAAAAAATTACACACTTATGTATTATGTTGAACTAGATCTCATTGGTTTTGTTTTGAAAATTATGTTGCACACTGAAACAAAGTTTATTAATAAAAATGAAACACTGATTTTTTGTCTTAAAAGTTTTGGTATAGGTTATTATTGTAAACCAATAAAAAAAAGAGGTATGATTATATATATATATATATATATATATATATATATATATAAGGAGAGATTCATTTACTCTAAGAACTTCATCATTCATTTTCTTGAAATATAATAGTTATTACAAGATCTCAAGAAAATGAATAGTGATAAGGAAAAATAAGTGTATATTACATGGACACCTCTATAAAATAGGTTATTATAAACATTAAATAAAAAATATTAATGTAATATGCTCAATATTTTTTAAGTGTATAGTAACCACAATATAGTTAATGATAAACAATAATATATAAATCTTAATCAACCTAATGTATGTGATCTATTTATAATTAATTATAGTCAAAGTGTATTCTAAATAATTTTCTTCTAGTTCATTAAATATCAAAAACAAACTATTTTACGAATAATGAATGATTGTTATAAGTGATAGTGGTTTATGTTCTTTAATAAAGTTGTCTAGTATTCAAATTTTGGTCTTGGAACTAAAATAAACCATGTTAGATGAAAAATATTCATCTTATATATGATTATGGTCTAATTATTATTTTAATGATGGATACTTTATTACAACATTGATGTGTTGCAAACACATCTAGTTTTTAGTATAGTTTAAGGTTAGATTTTAATTAAATATGTAGGAAATAGAATAGGATTAGGCTAGTTTAGTATTTTAATTACCTTGAACTAATGTCAATACCATTTGAGCATTTTACAGGTAAAAAGGAGGAAAACTCAAGCAAATAGAGAAAACCATGTCTGAAGTCCCACGCTATCAGCGCCATATGCAGGGAAAGAAGGCTGAGATCTCGAATGATCCACGCTATTAGCGTGACAATCCACGCCATCAGCGTGAAAGAAGCCTGGAACCAGCTTGAAGATTCGAAAAACTCACGCTATTAGCGTGAGGACTCGCGCTAACAGCGTCATGCTTTCGAAAGACCCACGCGATTAGCTTGGAATCGCGCGCTGGTCGCGTGGATTTGATTTTATTTTCTGTTTTAAATGATTGATTTCGAAATTAAGATTATCTTTTGGTTTTCTTATCTTAATTAAACATTAGTATAAATATTAAGCCTCTGAACTGAGTGAAGGGCATCTAGGAGCAGCCATTAGCATATTCTTACAATCCAAAACCCTAGAAATCAAGAATCAAAGCAAGAATTGCAATAGAATTATGAATCAATCAACAGCTTTTGTGTTCTTGAGGTCTATGGCAGGCTAAACTCTTTATTGTAGGAAGGCCATGAACTGATGAGAACTCCTCTGTAATTGACTGGTATTGAAATATACATGTTTTGATTGTTTTATTCTTATCTTCTCTTCATTCACATTCTTATTTGAAATTGATCACTTCAATTAAGTGCTTAGGGTTAGGATTCGCAATGGGAACGTTGGGGTTCTAATTTCTGAACTGTTAAGAATAACATTTGTTCATCACCTAGGAATAGGGATGCGTAAGTGCAGAATTTATAATATGATCTTTTGAATGCTTAAACTGATAGATTTCACTAAGGAATTAGGTTTTCAATTCAGGTTAAATGGTTAATTCACTAAGGGATTAGGGATTAACTAATCTAGAAAAGACTTATTCTCTGAACAATCATAACAGGAACCCATATGATATATTCTTTAAATGCTTAATCTGACAGAATTCATAAAGGTTTAGGGTTCTTGATCAAATTAAAGGGCTGAATCGCTAGTTATCTAGGTTTCACGAATAAAGAAGAGATTTATCATATGTATACATTAACTTAACAAACCAGTCAAGTAAAAGAGGAGGAATCAGAAGGGATTGTGTCTGACTACAATTAATCATCCATTGGTAAACTTTAATTCAATTTACTGCATTCATTTATTTCTG
>PYAF01002412.1:156955-174102 GCA_007407185.1 Glycine tomentella | reverse complement strand
TCATATGTATACATTAACTTAACAAACCAGTCAAGTAAAAGAGGAGGAATCAGAAGGGATTGTGTCTGACTACAATTAATCATCCATTGGTAAACTTTAATTCAATTTACTGCATTCATTTATTTCTGTCTTTACATTCAAACAATCAATCAATCAACAACACTTTCTCTGCGTAATTTTCTATTTTTATTTTCAATCATAATCTTAGTATTGCTGTGAAAATCACCCCAATCCCTGTGGAGAACGATACTCTACTTATCTAACTTTATTACTTGTAAACGATTGGTGCACTTGCCATAATCGCGCAACAAACATCATGGTAAGGAAAAAAAACTACTAAACATAATATAACGCGGATCACTTAGAATAAACTAGTGGGAGGTATAATTGCATTCAAATGACTTGTAATCTATATCTTTTTATTAATAAAAGTAAAAAAGTCTGGGAGGAAATCCTTATATATTTGAGTAAGAAATTTTTAGCTAATTTATTTTTAGATAATTTTCTATAATTATAAATTAATTATCATTATCAAATAATTATGATAAGTATTTGAAACTTTGAATAATTACATCAATTATTATCTATCTGATTTGAAATACTGAATAATTAAACTCATGATATCTAATAATTATAAATTAATTATTATCAACATCTTTATCTATATATTAATAAAAATAATAAAGTCTTGGAGGAAACTCTTATATATTTGAGTGGGAAATTTTTAGAAGTTTTTTTTTATCTATTTTTAATTCATATAAATATAAAAATTCAGATGATTATGACAAGTATATAAATTGTTAGTTTAAAATTTTGAATATTTAGATTAATTATTATCAACACAAAAATTTATGTTTATTATATTAGATTATATTATTATATTCTGGCCCAATGGGCCCGTAAAATTCATTAGGATAAGCAATATGATTAAATGAGACAAAATAACAAACAATAAAATCAACAACAGATAAAACATCTAAACTATAAGATAAATAAGCTTATCCATATCATACAAGTGCATGCCAATTCCATGCAAAAGGTTTGGTTACAATATGCTAGATTCCATCAAATATACAAATGAAACTCAATCATACATGCTCCTAAGTCCTAATTATATCTTCCAAATCGTTGATACTAATAATCCACACCTCTGCCCCATCTAGTCATAATTTTTTCAATTGATATGTGTCATATAATGGTGTGTTAATTTTTTTTATCATGATATTTTTCTGATTATTTTTATGGATTGGAGGCTGACTCGTGCCTACTAGAGAATAAAAAGTATATGTGATTGTTAGGGTAACAGGGATAAGTTGATTAAAATTGCATGAGGTGGACTTAATTTTTCAAGCGCATTCGAAATCAAATTCTATGTAAAGTATATGTTTATAATTAATTTTGACTGATAAATATGACTGAATGGGTGATTAAATTAATTTTAGTTATCTCTTAAAAAAATATTTTAGCTATAGCATTCATATTAAAACATATTAATATGATAACAGTAAATATATTTTTCAAATTGTCAGACACGTAGATATGTGACATGGATAAAGGCGAATTTTGTCTGTACATAAGAAATCATATGTTTTACAAGTTATGCTTCTTCAGTTCTTCTTCCATATTGAATATTTAAATTCGTAATCTATTATATATATATATATATATAGGATAAATTTATTAATTTTTAAATAATTTAAAATAATAATTTATGATTAAATAATATAATTATACATTGACATTAAAATAAAAATGATATCACAATTTTTTTTTCCAAAATGTCAAGTAATTTAGTTTAAAACTAAAGAAAAATAAAAAAGAAATCTCAGTAGAAAGAAAAGGAGGGAGAATTCACCTTTTTTTTTTTTTTTCCTTCTGCTGACTGAATATTTTAATATTTTTAAAAATTCATCTGAATTCTTTCTCAGAAAATTCGCTTGAGTCTCTCACTCACCTGGATCTCAATTACCGAGCCGTAAAGTTTCAGAAAAAGACAAATCAATCATTTTTTTTTTCCTTTTGTCGTAAAACACATAAATAATAAGCTTTTGCATTAGCAAGCTTCGTTGTAACAGCGACCATTACCAACGCACCAATCTCAATCCTTGTTTTCTCATTTGTCCCAAACAAAATTAATTTTTGTGGAACACTTTTTCGACACCCACGAATTCCCACCTGCAGATTCTCCCCATCAATTTTCAGGTTTCACTTTCTTCTCTCTCCTGAAAATCTCGAATTAGGGTTCTGCTTTAACTAATTTTCCGTTTTGATGGTACTTTTCAATTTGGGTAATCCGATGAATGATGAGTCATGATTTGGTTAGTCTTTAAATTTTGCCTTTAGTCTAATTTCTGGTTTTATGATTGAAAGGAATTTTTTTTTTTTTTTTTGTGATTGTATGGCTTATAGTATATAGTATTAGTAGTTGTAGTTTATATATATCAGATGAGTGAGCTTATTTTATGTTTGCTGAATTCTAATGTTAGATTATTGATTGTTGTAGCATAGTGATTGTGGAAGCTCAACAGAGGGTTTGGTACTGTAGATAGGACTAGGAGTCCCTGAAATGTATATGCCTGTGGCTACCTCTGCCACGCTGCGCGGCGGATTGCCTACTGACAGTGGGGACTCTGTTGTGGCATTAGACCAAGTTCCGCGATGGAATGATGCTGATCAGGCCCTGGGGTTTGAAACTTCGTTTTCGAGTTCACACTTCCCTGATCCTTTAGCATCGCCCTCAAGGGTAGACAGTGGCGATGGCAGCGAGTCGGTGTCAAAGTTTCCTGTTGACGATGAAGTCAATTCGAAGATATATTTGTGGCGGGGGAATCCCTGGAATCTTGAGGTGGATGCGGTGGTAAATTCAACAAATGAGGTCAGCACTATCTGGCTTTTTGCTTAGTATTGTTTGTTGTGTTGTTTTCTATCTAGTCACTATGATCTTTGGAACCTCATGATAGACCTCATGCTTATTTCATTTTACCTTGTTTTTTTGTTTAGGCTATGTTACTTTTGGTCCTTTATGTTGTAGTGTTTTTTCATTTGGTCCTTTAAGTTTTAAAAGTCTCATTTTGGTCCTTTCGTCAATTTACCGTTAATGCCGTTAGGGATTTAAATTTGAAATGATTAATTTAATATAGTGTAACAATTAGCTTTTTGGAGGCTAAAAGATTTCAAATGGTTCTCTGATTCTCTAAAAATTTGAAATTTAATGTAGTATTATTGTGTTGTTTAAGGTTTCCTTGATTTATGTAACTTCTGTAGGTTGTTTCTGTTGTGTTGTTTACTTGTTTTCTATCTTGTCATTATGATTTGTGAACCTCATGATAGAACTCATGCTCATTTGCTTATAATCATGAAGATAACTGAATATAAGAATTTTATGATAAAATTATAAATTTACCCTGCTGGCTGAAAGTTATTGCCCAAACATCCATGTTATTGACCATTATTATATAGTGTGATGACTGATGAGTGATTCAGTCCACTTAGATAGATTTATATTCTTCCCCCATGTGTTCCTTTCTTCATTCTTTGATGAGATAATGACCATTAAGGACTCCTAGGGGACAGGTTAGACCTAAAATGACACCAAAACAGGTTATATTGTTATGTAAAGTGATTGTTTTGTCCATAAAACAAAGCAGTCGATAAAGTTTCGAGCCTCTCCCTTCTCTTCAAGTTAAAATTAGATTTTTGTAGGCACCCTTCCTTTTGAGGAAATTGATGAATGTTTCATTTTTTTGAGCCTAGTTTCTTTATTCTTCTGAAGTTTGGAAGTGTCTAGGGGAGCAAGGTATAATTTGGCTTTCAAAATTTTTGATGAGATAATGAGATCATATAAAATGCTGGATAGACAGGGAGCACTTTAATTCCTATTTCTGAGAACAAGGGAGATTTGCAAAAGTTTGCTAACTATAGAGGGATTAGGCTCATGAACCATGAAACTATGGGAAAAAGTAATTAGAAAAAGATCAAGACAAGGGACTTACATTTTAGAGAACCAATTTGGTTTTGTACCAGGCAGGTCAAGGGCTCAATGCTGCATATACCTTTTATGAAGATTGATGGAGAAGTTCCAGAGGAAGCAAAAAGAACTGCATGTTTTTCATTGAATTGCAAGAGGATGACTAGATGCCCAAAGAAGTTTTCTATAAGGCTCTAAAGACGAAAGGATTTTGTATCACTTATATTGGGCCAACAAATATATGTATGATGGTGTTAAAATTAGTGTTAGAACCAAGGTTTTAATTTGTGGTTGTGGTTGCATTACTTTTTTGCAATTACGAATATTGTGGATGTTGTGATGTAGATTGCAGTTGTTGTGGTGTGGATTGTTCACAACAACACAAATTATATTAAAATTATCTGTGTCATTATATAATCTATAAAAACATGTAACATGTATATTTTTTCTTCTGTCATTTACATCACAAAAAATTTCCCTCTTTCATATTTTAACTTTTCAAAATTTAAATTATTTAACCTTTTCCTCTTAATTTTTCTCCTGTCTCCTCCAATTTTCCTTCACCCAAAAATTACCTACAGCACATCACCAAAATTTTCCCACTCAAAATTGAACCAATGTTTCCAGTCACACATTCTAGCCTCTTCTCACTCTTTGCCTTATCTCTCCCGTATCTCTTTAATCGATCTTTCTCCTTCTCTGTGACCTTGTGACGGTGCTGCTGCAATAGCACTGCAAGCCGACAACCACTTGAGACGGGCAAGTCACCGGAAGCACATACAGGGGGAAAGGAAATATGTGATCAAGGCTGGCTGAAAGCTGCAGTTGTCTGTGAAGCAAGTGCCAGAGTCAGACCTGTTGTGAGATGAATGCTGTTACGTCAGGTTCTTTGTGGCCACAACACTGTTCGGTTGCATTCGAGGCACGTGATTTCCACTCAATTGTAGCAATCTGTTGTGGTATTGTTTGCTTCCAATACTGTTTTGATTCTGTTTTGTTGTGGCCACATCAACTGTTGCAGACCGTTGTTTTAAACCCTGGTTAGAACACATGATGGGATCACTAGGGATTTCCTTATAACAGTAATATTACCAAGGGTCTACTTTGAACCCTTGTCTTTTTTCCTTGCTTTTCTTGCACAATGCATTCTTTTTGGAAATGCTATAGTCCTATAGTCGAGAAAATATAAATGATAAAGTAAATTTGTGTAGAAAAGCTTTTGGATGCACATGGTTTTTGATTAAGCTAAGTAAAGAGTGTATTTGGAATGTCAGTTCAGCTAGGTGAACACTAACACTAGCTCAAAAGTGAAATTTGAAGATGATTCTATTCCATCAGTCCTAAGGTTTTAGTATCTTAGATCTATCATACAAGATGGTGGATAAAAGAGATGCACCCATACAAGCTGGGTGGATGGAATGAAGAAACAGTTCAAGTGTTTTTCGGGATAATAAGGTGCCTCTTAAGCTTAAAGAAATTTTTTACCACACAACTATAACATCTGTGATGTTGTATAATACGGTATGGAATAGAGTCAACAAGAGCATAAGCTAATTGTTGCATAGATGAAGATGACAAGATGTTATATTTTTCAGCGTTTAAAATTAATAACATTGTAGGTTAGAGAAGATTATATTGCTGATAAAATCAAATTGAACACTTGTGATATTGTTTGCATAGATGTATTCAAATATTAAGAATCAAAAGCATGATAATTTTGACAAATGTCCAATTTTTTTCTTTTCTCAGATCACTTTTTGTTATCCTGTGGCTGCTTGCAACTAGGAATCAAATTACATTCTTCCATTATTGACACTTGTCAAGAGTCTGTTAGGCCCCCAATTAATAATGTATATAATAGAAGGATTAGGAATAAGCCCAAATAAGATGGTCCCAGCCCTGTTAGTGTATTCAAAGCTGATGTGTAAAATCGGAGTTAGAAACAGTAGAAGAGTTCTAAAAAGGAAAGATTAGAAGCGAATTAGTTAGTTTTGGAGTTGTCAGTTGTAACTGATTTGGGGGAGAGACCAGGCTCAAAGATCCTGGATAGTTTGTACATTCATTTCTTTCTTTGGGAACCTTTGATTCTGAGGAGCAATACACATCCTTTCAGATTTCTTTCTGCCATTCTTTCGTCTTTTAATTATTCTTCACCAGTTCCTTACAGAGTCCTTTTCATATTCTTTGTTTGAATATTTTATCCTGCATCTTAGAGTGTAACTACATAATATGAGATATTAATTCTGGATCCTCCTAATCAATCTTCCTAATGATCCTCCTAATTACTAAATAAAAAAAGTATTGATTGCATTTTGTGTTCTCAAGGCATGAAATGCATCTACTTTCTATTTAATGTTTTCTTTAGTAGGTATCAGAAATGTAATGGCTATTAGTAGGATATATCATTATTCATAATATAATGATACTGTTAAGCATGTTAGAAATGAAATGGGGCTGATGTTATCTTATTTCTTTACCTGGTTTTCATTTCTTGTCATGAACAGAATATGGATGAAGCACACAGCAGCCCAGGGTTGCATGATGCAGCTGGACCTGGTCTTGCAGAAGAATGTGCGACACTGGTATAGTTAATTATTTACCAAAAGTCTATTATGCACTCCATGTTGAAGTTGAATGTTATGCGAGCTTGGCACATGAATTACATATTTATTAATTATTATGTTTTTAGTTATTTTATATTTTGTGGTTTAATATTTCTTAAACTTGTAAGAAGCAGCTTCAGAAAAATTGTCATATCTCGATAACATATTGGAAGCAGTTTCTGTAAATGATGCTTGGGAATATCGATTAATACATCTGTATTGTTGACAGGGTGGATGTCGAACTGGGATGGCTAAAGTTACCAAGCCATATGACCTTCCTGCCAGGTTTGTATGACTCCCCGCCCCAAAAAGATTTTTTTTTTTTGCTTGTTCAAGGTAAAGAAACAACAGTCCTGTTTTATTGGATTTGTATAATAATTTTAAATGTTGAATACCATGTTTTTTCTCCCGTGGTTTGGATCTTAGATCTGTTTTTTCTTTTTTCTTTTTGGTGAAATCTGAGATCTGTTAATCATATGTCGCACTCCAGAAATTATGTTGATGCATTGATTGCACTGTACTTTTATACTCCTTTGTTACTTGCCAATCTCTTGTCTACATTTTGTATTCTTTGTATACCATGTTTTATTCTTTGATAAATTACCTGCAGGAAAATTATCCACACTGTTGGCCCAAAGTATGCTGTAAAGTACCATAATGCTGCAGAGAATGCTTTAAGTCATTGCTATCGTTCTTGCTTGGAGCTTCTGATTGAAAATGGGCTTCAAAGGTTCCCCGCCCCCTCCTAATGTTTTATTGTTTTTTTCCTTACATTTTATTGTTTTCATGAATGCCATGCTTAAAATTCTATCGCTTACTTTTTTTGGCATGTATTTATGTAGCATTGCTATGGGCTGTATTTATACGGAGGCCAAGAACTATCCCCGAGAACCAGCTGCACATGTAGCTATAAGTGAGATTTTATGTTTACGTGATTTTACTTTTTCAATTTGTTTCTTTTGATGTTGTAACCTAATACATGATTTATTAGGCAACCTCATGGGAAGTTGAGAACATAATTACCTATTTTTGGGTATTATTATTACTTGTTCATTGTTGTTTCATCCATACTTAAGTACTGTAAGGAATCTTGTAATTATGTAATTTATATTGTGTGAATAGAATTATTTTGTAATTCGTCATATTATGAGCTGTATAAGTATGACCATTATGCATTGTATTTATGACTCTAATAAGAGCCTCTGCTATGTAGTCAAGACACACGGATTCATTCACATGTCCTCTTGTTTTCCTCCCTCTCAACAGGTTAATAGAGTTTAACGAGAGGAAACCCTAATTTGTGATTTCTCGGTGTGTCCATAATCCACTAGTGCAAAATTCTTCCTGAAAGCATGCCCACCTCTGGTTTTCAGCCATCTTTCCAGCAAGTATTCCCACTTTTTGCCATCACTGCTGACCATGCAGAGCTGCAGACGCTGCCATCTGCCACCTTTTCTGCCTGCTGAATACACCTCTAGACTTTGTATTACTAAGATCAATTGATCCCCTGCAAACCCACCTCGATTGGTGGTCTGATAGGAGTAGAGGTGGGGAAAAGTGTACAATAGGAAGGTGTAATTAGTAAATAACAGCTAGTGCAGCAGTCTGCAGTTAGTGCTGTTAGTTAGTTAGTTGTTGTTAGAGGAAGTTTATAAATAAGGGGTTAGTAGCTGATAGGAGGGGAACAATTCAGGAAAGGAATAGGAGGGTGGTGAACCTCGAATTCACTTTGCATCAGCTGGAGTATTCTCCAGAAATCAATAAAGTTCTGTGTTCTCTTCTCGGCTGACATTGTAGCTGCTGTAAGTGCTATCTTTTTCAATAAAAATTCTCTCTTTCATCTATCTTTTTGGTCCAGTATCTATCACTGGTATCAGAGCCCCGATTTTGGGGGCTGTGAAGGGTTGATGAGGACGAAAAACTGCAACAAAATGGACGCAAGAATGGAGGCAATTGAGCGTGCAGTGGAAGAAAATCGAGATGCGATGGAGTCGAATCGTGAGGCGATTGAATCACGGCTGGGGTCAATTGAAGCTATGCTGCAGAAACTCGCAGCCTCTTGGGAGAAACCGAGGGTGGAGGAGACAGCTCCGATGGGTGGCGCGGCGAGAAGAAGCCTGGAGCGCGACGTGTCTGGAGCAACCCGTTGGAGGAATATCGAAATACCATATTCTTGGGTGGCGCTCCCTTGGGCTGGATTTCTAAAATTGAAAGGTATTTCCGCCTACAATCTTTAAGGGAGGAAGACAAGATAGACGCGAAAATGGTAGCAATGTAAGGGGAAGCATTGGCTTGGTTTCAATGGTGGGAGTCTTGGAATTCAAACCATTCTTGGGAAGGGTTCAAGACTGCCCTAGCCCAAAGATTTCAGGGGTCAAATGTGGGCAGTCCGTTCCAAGCATTATTAGCATTGAATCAAGAAGATACAGTGCAAAGCTATATTGGGTAGTTTGAGAAGCAGGTAGGGACTGTGAAGGGGCTGGAAGAATCTTTCTTGATGGAGTTATTTCTCAAGGGAATGAAGGAGAGGATTGGTATGGAGGTGAGATTGCATGAGCCCAAGAACTTGATGGAAACCATGAATAAAGCACGACAAGTGGAAGAGAAAAATAGAGTTATGGGGAATTCTTGGTAGAAGCTATAGCAAGGACTATCAAGGTTAGAAACCCAGCATTTCAAACCAGAAATTTGGAAAAGAATGGCTGCCAGCTAATAGTAAGGTCAGTGAATCTCTGTCCAAATGGTTAGTGCTTAGGATAATGGATGGCAAGGCAGAAGAACCTTCCATAATTTGTCACCTGCAGAAGTGAATGAGAAAATGAGGAAAGGATAATGTTTTATATGTGCTGAGAAATATCATCCTACTCATGTGTGTAAAAACAAACAGTTCAGATTGTTGATTATGGAAGAAGAAGATGAAGGAGACCAATGTTGTCAAACTCGGGAATCGTAAGAGGATCGGAAGGGGGGTAAAAGATCGTAACTTGGATCGTAAGAGTTACATGTATATGTAAAATTATATTATATATTCGTATATAACTAACATTATTTGATTATGAAAAATTCATCCATAATTCCATACTCAAAAATTCAAAATAAGAATTAAAGTATTAAAATTGATAACACAAGTAAAGTGTATTAATAATAAAAAAGAGTGTAAATAACAAGCACTTAAATTAAAACAAGTCCAGTTTTTAATAAACAAAATAAGCGAAAAACCTATTTTGAAAGGTAAAATAGAAACTGTATAAAGCAATAAAAGGGATGCAGAAAGTAACATTGTGTAACTGGCCCATATTAGGCCCAAATATGCTTTACCCTAATGTTCACTAATCCACTATATATATATATATATATATATATTTGATTTTCCGCTGATGGCTGCTGTGCAGCTTAGTGAGCTTACGCTTTCTTCTCTTAATATAGAGTTTCGTCTTCTTCTATGCTTCTTCATCCGTCTCTCTTCAACAGATGCGGTTCTTTGGTTTGGGGATGAAAAATACAGCGTTTCTTCTTCTTCTATGCTTCTTCATCCATACTCATTCTTCAACATATGTTGTTCTTTCTCCGCTTCAAACCTTCCGTCCTCGCTCTCATCGACGAGCTCGAGAAGCTCCGCCAGCCTCTCTCCACCGCCCTCTCCGAAGAGCTCCAAAACAATGGCACCTCCTCTCAAAACTCTTGCGAGAACGAGACCGAAAACGAAACTCAACTGGGATCAAAACGGATCGTCGATCCGTCCACCTCGCGAGCAAACTCGCGATCCCCCAACAATCCGCAAACACAGCAATCCTCCCTTCGATTAACCTCGTCGATCCCTCTAAAAATCGTAAGATCGCACGAGTATACGATCATATTCGCGATCTTGACAACATTCAAGGAGACCCTTGCTAAAAAATACCGGCTGTTTTTCCTCACCTGGACCTTGGGGACAAGGTCCATCTTGAAGGGGAGGGTATTGATAGGAGTAGAGGTGGGGAAAAGTGTCCAATAGGAAGGTGTAATTAGTAAATAAAAGCTAGTGCAACAGTTAGTGCTGTTAGTTAGTTAGTTGTTGTTAGAGGAAGTTTATAAATAAGGGTTAGTAGCTGATAGGAGGGGAACAATTCAGGAAAGGAATAGCCGAATAGGAGGGTGGTGAACCTCGAATTCACTTTGTATCAGCTGGAGTATTCTCTAGAAATCAATAAAGTTATGTGTTCTCTTCTCTGCTGACATTGTAGCGGCTGGAAGTGCTATCTTTTTTAATAAAGATTCTCTCTTTCATCTATCTTTCTGGTCTAGTATCTATCATGGTCTCATGCATTTTCATGTCATCACCGTCTCTAGTTGTAGTTTCTCATGTGCTGGCACTTCCTTCCATGTGTGGTGGCATGTCCAGTTGCCCATTCTCGCCGTTGAATATAGCAACTGGATTCTCTCTCCCCTTCCAGATTTTGTCTTAGAATGTGGGTTTGGGCCTAACTCAACCCCAAAAATTAGCTCATAGGGTGATGGTTGTCCCCCACTTATATACTCTATCTTGGCACTATCTCTAACCGATGTGGGATTTGGGTTTTTTCCCAATTTTCTGCAATCAATTGTTTGGTTTGGCCCTCGGTTTAGTTGGTTCCCCTTGATTTGCGTTCTTTAGCCCTTGTTTTGGGTGTATTTTTGCTACCCACTCTCACCCATGGTTGGATCTACCTCTAGTGGCTTTTCAGGCTATGCTAGCTATTTTTACCATGTCATTGCTCTGTTGTCTACTGACAAGTTAGATGGCTAAAGGGATAGGAGTACTTTGATCACTGCACCACTGAGACTGATATTGTTGCTGAGGTTGATTACTCCAAGTGAAATAAGATCGTTGCTCAATGTTGTAGCATCATCAAATCCACCATTCACACCTCTTCAATGTAGATCTTTTGTGTTCACAAGACATGTGAAGCTGTTTGGGAGCAAGTGAAAATCCTTTATGCCAATAAATATAATGTCTATATAGGGTTTGCCAAAACCTCATGAGTATTATTTCCTCTAGATGGTTTGATGGCACTATGGTAGAATATTTGGGCAAAGTCCATGGGGGCCCTACATTACTTAAATGTGCTCATGCCACCTGCTGATACCCTACCAAGAAGTGTGAACATCACAGGAATTTTTTGAAGTTGTTGGCTTTATATGAGCTAGTTGTAGAATATTCATTTGTATGTGATCATGGGTTCTCCTAATGTGCCCAGTGCCCACTCTCAACTTTGCTCGATCTACCTTCTTGTGTGTTCAAGCCAAGTTACTGATTGATGTGGGTGTGCCTCCTGCCCCTATTGATTATTCTGCCTTTGTCTCTGATAGGAGTAGGAGGTGGGGACAAGTGTATAATAGGAGGGCCAATTAGTAAATAAAAGTTAGTTCAGTTAGTTATAACTGATTGTTAGTCAGTTATAACTTTTTTTTTTGATCAGCAAAGATAAATATATTTATATATACGTATAGTAAAAGATTACAAATAGACACAAAAAGAAGGCCCATCAGCTAACATGACAGAAATTTGGCAGCCTAATACAGGGGAGACAAGCCTGAATTAAGGTGCCAAAGATCAATCTAAGGACATGCTCCCATCCAGGCCGAAACAGAATAATCTTAGGCACTAGGCCCCATCTACATACAAAAAACCTTCTCTAATATGACTAGACCATTGGTAGAAAGGAGTACTAAACCCTTTCTCCAAGTTAACAAGCCAAGACCAACAAAAGAGAATTGCATCTTCCATCAATTTCGTGCCATTGAATCTTTCATTATGAAAGACAATCCGATTGCGGTGATACCAGATGCACCAGGTCACCGCTAACCACCAAATCTTCCATCTTTGGAGTCTAAGGCCCTTGAAGCCGCAGAAATCATGTTGTAAGAAATGATCAGTAGGATTAATCGGGGATACCTCCTGCATATTAATCCACTCCATGGACTCCCACCACAGCGGCATAACTTTGCGACAGCTAAAAAACACATGTGAAGCCTCCTCAACAGCACTATTACAAAAAGGGCAGCTGTCATCATCGAAACTAATGTTTCTCCTACTCAGATTTCTCTTAGTGGGCAATCGGTCTTTCAGGAGTCTCCATGCAAAACATGAGACCTTTCCTGGGACCTTTAGCTTCCAAAGATCATAGAATTCTTCCACCTTGGCCTGGGTATCCAGCCCCCTGCTCAACATCTTATAAGCGCTTCCCACCGTGTAGACACCACTCAAGTCCCCCTTCCATCTCCATAAGTCTTGCTGTTGGGCACTTACTAACAAGCCCTGAATATCCTGTATGAAATTAATTGCTGCTGTTACTTCTCCTTCCATAAAGCTTGTACACCATGTAAGTGACCACTCCCAACCTGCATGTGAATGAAAACCCAACTGCTGAATGTAGTGTTGTTGTTGTTGGGAGATTTGGTATAGTCTAGGAAATTTCCTCCTCAAAGGCACACCATCTTCCCTCCAACCATCTTCCCAAAACATCACCCTAGACCCACAGCCAATCCTCCATTTAACCCCCTTATTGAACCAGCCCTCCTCATCATTGGACTGACAGATATTGCAAATGTCCCTCCACCATATAGAGTCTCTATCCGCCCTTCTCATAGTATGTAGATTCCTCCATCCCCCGTACTTTGATTCCAACACTTGAACCCACAAATCCGCATGGCAATGAAACATATTCCATCTCCATTTCCCGAGCAATGCAGTGTTGAATTTTGAGAGATCTCTAACCCCCAAGCCTCCTTTCTCTTTGGGCTGACAAACCTCCTCCCAGCTGACCCAGGCTATTTTTTGATGATCAGCATTGCCACCCCAAAGGAACTTCCTTTGTAAAGCCACCAAACGATCCACCACCTTCTTAGGCACCCTGAAAAAAGAGAAAAGGAAAATAGGAATTGAATTCAAAACTGACTTAACTAAAGTCAGCCTACCCCCGAAGGATAAATATTTGCGCTTCCACGTAGCTAATTTTCTCTCACATTTTCCCACCAAAGAATCCCATGTCTCACTCCTTCTAGGATTTGCCCCAATAGGGACACCCAAGTATAAAAAAGGTAGCAGCAGCTGACGACAGTTCAGGTACCGGGCAGCATTGCTAATCCACTGATTATTCGACCCAAATGCGCCAAAACAACTCTTAGCAAAATTTATCTTCAGACCGGACACCAACTCAAAACTTCTCAGCAGAACCTTGAGGGTTCTGACATTTTTCCACTGTAGCAGCCCCAAAGAAAATAGTATCGTCGGCATATTGTAGCATGCTAATATCCACCTTGTTAGAACCAACCTTATAACCCTCAAATCTATTCTTTTCCAGCGCTTCCCGCAACAGTCCAGATAGACCTTCTGCAACTATATTAAACAAGAAAGGAGCAAGTGGGTCACCTTGCCTAAGGCCTCTTTGTGGTTTAAATTCTGCCGTAGGATTGCCATTAACCAGGATAGAAACAGATGCAGATTTTAGACAGCCCTCAATCCAACTAATCCACCTATGGTTAAAACCCAACCTCTTCAACATGTATAACAGAAATTCCCAACTGACTGAATCATAAGCTTTCTCATAATCAACTTTAAAAACAAGACAGCTTCTATTACCTCTCCTTGCATCATCAACCACTTCATTAGCAATAACCACACTTTGTAGCAAGTGCCTCCCTTCTATGAAGGCAGATTGGCGCCCATCAATAATGGATGGCAGGACCTTTTTAAGCCTAAGAGATAATACCTTAGCAACAACTTTATACATGCATCCGATAAGAGAAATAGGTCTATATTCATTGAGGCCCTGGGGGTCAAGCACTTTGGGGATCAATGCTAAGAAAGACGCATTACCACCTCTAGGGAAAAAACCATTAGCATGAAATTCATCCAAAAAGCGCAGAAAATCAGGTTGTATGACCTCCCAAAATTCTTTAATAAACCTGAAATTCAGACCATCCGGGCCAGGACTCTTCTCACTCCCACACATCCAAACAGCATCTCGCACTTCCTTCGCCTCAAACCGCGCCTCCAAGAAGATGTTTTGTTGTTGATCAATGGCCCTAAACTTGACCCCATCTAGTTTAGGCCTTCCTTGCAGAGGTTCCTCAAATCTATTCATGAACGACGATCTAATAGCCTCTTGACTCTACTCGGTTCTGTCAACCAACACCCATCAGCCAAAACTCCTTTAATCAGATTTTTCCTGCGTTTCCAGTTTACAGTCTTGTGAAAAAAACTGGAATTACAATCTCCCTCCTTGACCCACTTTGTTCTAGCCTTTTGCCGTAGGATTGAGGCATAAGCCTCTGAAGCAGTCCACAGATCCTGCTGCAATTGCTTCCTCGTTTTCAATTCATCATCACTAAGCAGCCTAACCTCACCTTCCAGATCCAGCCTATTCATCTCACCCTCGATTTTATTAATATTTTGCTGAATGTCACCAAAATGATGCAAGTTCCAGTCTTTTAGCTGTAGTTTCAGGGCTTTAATTTTTTCTTTCAAGACAAAACCACCCCAACCCGACACCTGCTTTGAATTCCAACAATCACGGACTGTTTTTCTAAAAGACTTATCCCCAAACCAACAATCCAAGACCCTGAACGGTTTTGGACCCCAATCTGCATGAGAAGCACTCAACAATATAGGACAATGATCAGAAAAGTTACGGTCAAGAGTGGCCAGAGAAGTGCCTTGCCACTTAACAAACCACTCTGCAGAGACTAAGGCTCTATCCAACCTGCTTTTTGCCAAACCATTAGGTCTAAACCATGTGAACCTACGCCCAATACATGGCACATCATCCAACTCTAAATCATCGATCCAATCATTAAATTCCTTGATGATGCCCTCATCATAGCTTCTCTGAGAGCTGCCCACTCGTTCCGAAGGCCTCCTCACATTATTAAAATCCCCGATGATACACCACAAGCCCCCCCTGCTGGCAGACCTAAGCTGCCTAACCTCCTCCCATAAAGCTCTTTTCAAGGTTGATTCACATGATGAATACACATTTACCACAAAAATCCTAGCATTATCTTCAACCCAAATTCCTTCCAAATACAAGAATCCACTGCCCCCCACCTTCTTCGTAACTTTGAACAGTTCCTTATTCCAAATACACAAGAGGCCCCCAGCTTTATTAACCGCTGGTTGAAATTCCCAGCTAAAGTCAGCGTCACCCCATATAGCCTGGCACACTTTATCCTCAATGACTTCCTTTTTTGTCTCCTGAATACATAGCATATCTACCCTCTCCTTACTGCATAATTTTCTAACAGCTGTCCACTTCACTTCCCTTCGCAACCCCCTCATATTATAAGATAAAATCTTCATCTAGCACCCTCACTTCTACCCAACCTACTGACCTCTTCTTTATCTCTCTCCTCCATAGCTATCAGCTGGTCCACCATATCTGCTTTATTATCACACCTAGTTCCCAGGAGTTCAGCCAGTAACCAGTCATCAGAAGGTTCATAATTCCACACACCTTTTGTATTACTTGAAGAAGCTTCATCCCCTGGAGTATTATTACCCATGGGCCTATTCCCCCATTCCACTGCCTCCTTTAAACCACTGCCTCCCATCATTGCTGGTGGTGTCTCACAAATAAAAGAGGAAGCCTCCTTTCCTTTAGGGCTAATCTGCTGTAAATTAAGCCCAGTACCCTGGTCCTGTTTTATCATACTAGGCTGAGTGTGCTTTTTGCACCACTTATTCCTAGAATACACCTTCCATTGCATATCAGGCCCAACTCTGTTTAAGCCCAACATAGAGCCTGTCCCACCTTGTGGGGCAGATTTGCACCCGTTTGAGGATCTCAAAGTGCCCTGGTCAACTGACTTCCCCTTTTTATTATTCCCACACATCTCCTCCATCAGGTCAAGCATAAGTGGGTCCCTCCTGACCCAGCCACCTCCGTCAGAATTATTACCATCTAGCCTCAAGCACTGGTCACTATCGCCTGCAGCTTTTCCAGTTATTTCTGCTGCCACAAAAGCATCCCGTCTCTACCCGTATGGTCTCTTCTGCCCCAGGGACAGGTTGTTGCCACAAAGGGTAACTGCCATCCCCTTCCCTCCTAGTTGTACCATCCTGTGTTACTGTTGGGACAGCTTTTGGGTTATTATCCAGTGGTGTTTGACCAGAACCACTGGACAAACAAAACTGCCCCTCTCTACCACCACTACCATCCCTTCCTTGTACCTCATCCGCCGTTGCTGTTGCCGGAACCTCCATTCCAGCCACTCCGTCACTTCCGTGACCAACTCCCTCCATTGTTGAGGACACCATCTTGGCCCCTTCCACTTCGTCATCACTTAAACCCAAGGAACTATCAGCAGACTCAATCTCCTCAGATGACCCTTCGAAGCTACACCCACTGCACTTGCAGATACACGATTTCCAGCACGTATCCTCGATGAGGTTGACGACAAACTTTTCATTGTTGATAAACACCTCCACGTTGTGATAAATCAAAGGTTGCCAAGGAGTTTTGAGGAGGATACGAACCCGATCCAGCAGTTGAGTATCAGTGATATCAACATCCATGTCTACCACCTCACCCACCCCTGCCACGATTTTGTTAACGTTC